>CM024755.1:160891394-161061628 GCA_014218235.1 Colocasia esculenta | reverse complement strand
GAAGCCAGTGATTGAAAGGCTGAATGTTCAAGGTGAACTATTATGTTCTCTCCAGTCAGATGTCAACTCTATATTTTTGAGTCAAGCTTCAGCCAACAAAGAGTTGGCCCAAATCAGAAATGCTATGAAATGGTTTAACAAGGAAATGAGCAGCATGAAAGGCATGCTCTCAGATATTATCAAGGCAGTTGGAGCTCACGCTCCTCCTCCTCCAAAAGCAGCAGCATCACCAGAAGCAGCACCAGAAGCAGCAGCAGCAACAAAAGAGGTAGAGCCAACAGGGCCAGCTGATCAGGATGCAGGGCCAACAGGGCCATCTGAGCAAGGATCAGGACCATTGGAGAGTGAGTCTGTGCAGATAGAGGCAGAAGAGCTCTTGGCACCCACGCCCCCAGCTCCCTCTTCCCCCTCTCACACACCTATTCCTCCAACTCCACCATCAGCTCCTACAGCACCTCCTGCTCCTCAACCATTCAAGAAGCCTCAATCTAGACCAATTTCCTCTCCTACACCATTTCAGTCCACCATTCCTTCTCCTTCTCCTATATTTGAGGCCCCTCCAGCATCCTCAGCTGGAGCATCCTCTTCCTCCTCTGGTCCCTCCCTTGGACCAACTGATGATCTCCACACTACTTCACACTCTTTTCTTCATCCTACTCCTCCACCATCTTTCATCACTATCATACCTGAACATGCTCAACTCAATTCTCTCTTTATTGAAAAGATAAAGGATGAATTTGAGGAAGGGATCCTCAGGTCTGTGTTGAAAGTGGGAGAACATGTTCACAGGGCAGATCCTTCTAATCCTGCCTCCAAGAAGAGGAAACTTACTTCTACCTCTTCCTCTTCCTCTGAACCCAAATACCCTCCTTTGTGGTTTTCTCTCACAGTAGACAACAAACATAACCCACTGTATAGGGAATACCTTTCCAAAGTTGCTTATGCCACCATCATCAACCTTTCCTTTCAAAACCTTACAGATCATTTGCACACCATTTTCCCCTATACTTCTGGTGAGGACACGCGAGCCCGAGTCCGCTTCAACCCGGACCTAGTTTACCGCCGTCGAGGAGCACAGCACGCTACAGAGGCGTCAATCTGGTTGGGCGACGAGCCCATGGTATAGAGGTTATTTTTGGAGTCCATAGACAGTAGTTATGGTCCAATTAGGGCCCGTTTAGTGTCTTTACTATTTTCACTTATTTTTTGTTACGAATTTTGATGCTATTTTAGTCCTATTAAGATTAGTCAAGTGTTTAGTTTGGTAAGTCTTTAGAGGAGTCCAATTTGGGTAGGGATTAGCCCAAACCCTTTAAATATTTTGTAAACCCCCGGTTTTTAGAGGAGAAGAATTTTTTTGTAATTTGAGAATCTTGGAGCCGATGTTGCTTCTTCCCCTCCGCGAAGGAGCAGCCGCCGCGAAGGCTCGGTCGTGAAGGCCCGGCCGCGAAGGCCCCTCCCATCGCTGGTTCCCTGCCGCCGCGCCGCCCTCCCTCTCTCTCTCTCGCGTCTGCACCCTCCACTGCCCAGCAGCGCCCCCTCCCTGTTTCTCTCTCTCGCCCAGGCGCACCCAGCGCCGCCTCCGCCCCCTCTCTCTCCCTTCCCACGCGCCCGCCTCCCTTCCCCACTCTCCCCGCGTTGCCACGCGCCCCCCTCCCTGCTCTCTCTCCCTCCCGGGCGCACCCAGCGCCGCCTGCTCCCTCCCTCTCCCGCGACGCCACGCATCGCCCCCTCTCTCCCCGCGACCGCTCCGCCACCCAGCACGAGCCCGCGCCCCGCCTCCCTTTCCCGCTCGCGCGCCCCTTCCTCGCGCCCTGCCCGGCCCCGAGGCCGCCCCGTGCGCACGGCTTCGCATGCGCCCCTCCCCGCCCTGCATCACCCTGCGTCAACCCCCCCCCCCCCCCCCACATCGCGCCGCTCCCCACTCCCGCGCGCGCCAGGCCTCGCCAGCGCCGCAGCAGCCGGTTGCCGCCCTCGTGGGCGCCCGACCACCCTGCTCCGCGAGCCCCAGCCCGCCGACTCCCTCCGCAGCTGCACCCGGTTCGCGCCAGGACCGCACGGGGAACACTTGCCCACCCAGTGTGCCGGTCTATGAAATCCCGAGGCTTAAATTTGTAGCCTGTTACCTCCCTGCGTGGAGTGGGCCTGAAGTAACGTGTAATATTTTAAATCTATATTCTGTACTCGGGATTCGTGACACGGCCACACTCTTCCCCACGTACAGACGTGGAGGTACGCATTCTACTCTCTAGTTGTTTGCTTGCTTTTCTCGTATACGTTTATATCTGCCGCCGACTTGTGAGATAGGACATCTAGCCCGTGACGTGCGTCACAGCCGGCTTGTGAGTGCGAGAACCTATTTCCCGGAGGCTCCGTTTGGACCTTGTCTGTGGAACGACTACCCTAGTTTAGGTGGCTCCTTAGCTACCTTGGTCCCACGTTTCCCCTCCGCGAGGGACGACTTTGTGGGCTACGTACTTCTTCGGACGTGATTATTTTCCTGTTGCTTACTTGTTGCTTGGTATAATTCTGCTATTCTATGTTGCTTAGTGCTGATCGCGTCTTTGGAGAGTCGTAGTACGTCGGTTAGCGTAGTCCCGTGTGTTGTCCCGCATCAACTTCTCTTTCAAAAATCGAAAAATCCAAAATTTTCTCTCTTGCTCACTCCAAATCTGAAGAGCAGTGGGGCAAAGGTCACAAGGATCTTCTCAAGAAGTTCATTCTTGCCAAATCTGCCAGATTTCCTCCAAGGGACCACTCCTTGACTCTATCTGAGTGGTTCAGGATGTACCACCAAGAACTCTGGGCACCCTACATTCAATCGGAAATAAAGATGATCAGGCATTTCATGCTATTCAACAACTACAGATATATTCATAGACTTCTAGAAGTTCAGCTCTGTCAGTTCAGGAAGGCCATTTCAGCCTTGTCTCCAGTTATCTCTCACACTTCAGATATTCAGGTAGACTTTGCTACACTTCAAATACCTGAGGAGATAGCCCTTCCTCAAATTCACTTTCTAGTTATGGAATCCTCTGTAGGATCCATCATCTTTGAGCATTTTGCCAGAGTCTTGGGCAGAATTAAAGTGCAGAAAGGCTACCTGGTTTCCTTTTCTAGATTCCTATTCAGGGAATATCACCAGGGCCATGTAAAGGCTGAAGTTCTCTCCCCTATCCTGTCTGAATGTGAAAGGCTCACATCTTCTGATTGGTCCAAGTTCTACCCCCTGTCAGCTCAGCAGCTGTCTAAACTCAATGAAGCTCAGGCCAGGGAAGGCAAACCAGCTATTTCTCCAGCCACTTTCCTAGATATGAACTCCATTAATCTTGTTGATGACCCCTTCAAGGTCTGGGAAGAAAGATACAAAGTGTATGTGGCTATGCACCAAGCTCTCAGAGCTAACCACAATCACTACCCTGTCACCATGGACCAGTTCCTCTCCTGTGCCAGCTTTGGCACTTCTCGTTTTCTCAAGATGAACATGGACAAGGATGCATATGCTGATCTTCTCTATCAGCATCTAGATCTTCATCTCAAACGGATGGCTCCCACGATGGGACCATCTTACTCTGTGTCTTTTGGAGTTTTTAAAAATCTTTTTGAAGAGCAGGAAGTTCAGGCATGGGAAACCATCTCCCATTTTGCCTCTCTGTTGTCTCCTGCCTTCTATTTACCTGTACCTCCACAGTAAATGACATGACCCTCTGTGTATTCTCTATTTCTCTTTCTCTCTTCTTTCTTTGTCAAAGTTTATCTTTTTGCTTACTGACAAAAAGAGGGAGAAAAAGTACGCATGTCTGAAATTTTAATTTTGCTTAGAATCTTAGCATATCTTCTCTTTACAACAAATTCAGATACTTTTATCCATGCTTATTGTTCAGTTTTGTCATCACCAAAAAGGGGGAGATTGATGATCAGTCTGTCCCCACGCAATTTTAATTAATTATATATATATATACATATTTTGATGATTAACAAAACCAAACAAGAATTTATCAATCATATCTGATGAATATTTCATAAGTCTCAAGTATAGGAAAAATACCGAGGTCAAACAAGCCAATAAAGGTATCCATTACTACTCTGAAGCTTCAATCTTTTCAACATGATATTTCTCTAAATCCATATCGATTTCTATTGAAGTTCACAACGATTTTCTTATAAGACTGAAAAGTCATGTTGTTTCAAACAAATCGATGTCGTAACGATTCTATAAGTTATCATAACGATTTCTTTAGAACTCGCAACGACTTGCTTGTTGTAACGACTTCATAAGTTATCATAACGATTTCTTTAGAACTCGTAACGACTTGCTTGTTGTAACAACTTCATAAGTTATCATAACGATTTCTTTAGAACTCGCAACGACTTGCTTGTTATAACGATTTCATAAGTTATCATAACGATTTCTTTAGAACTCGCAACGACTTGCTTGTTATAAGGATTTCATAAGTTAGCATAATGATTTCTTTAGAGTTCATAACGACTTGATAAGTATTCATAACGATTTGCTCTCTATAATGACTTATTAGTGTTCATAACGATTTCATAAGTCATTCAGTCATCGACTTCATATATTGATATTCTATTCATCTTAAAGCATTGACCAGTCAAAGCCCACGTAGACATCTCTCTGACGCTTTTGCATTTATGAGATCTGAACATATCTCTGCATGCATGCAGACCATATCATCATTTATCGTGCCTACTCTGATAACGTCCTTTAGACTAAAGCTATTTGGCATTACTATTTTCTTGACTATTGCTACTGACGTTGACTGACATCAGAGACAGCTTATCTGTCTGCTATTTAAGATTGACATCTGTGCAGACCTCTGAACTAGCTTCATGGTACAACGTTAAACAAATAGAAGCCATCGGATATCTTTGAAGATCTCATCTCTTTACGTGCTCAAGTGATCAAAAGACTGTTGACAGGAAGCTTCCAAGACTCCAGATGTCATTCAGTCTAACGACTACTCAAAAGAGAGACAACGGACGCTTCAACGTTTAGATTTCAAATTGAAGTTATAAATCCAAGTCAGAAGAATAGACAACGTAGATTGGATATTCAAGCATTCAAATTCTTCTGAAGAAAGTCGAGAGCCAAGATCCTTCACTCCTCTTAGCTTTTGCTCTTTTGCTCTCCACTAGTTTGTGAAAATCTTGAGAGAGACTGTATAGTTTTGAGAGTGTGAATTGTTTATAATCTCTTTGCTCTCAGTTCTAGTTGCTTCAGATCCTCGCTTATCAAAAGCTGGATCTAGGGGCTTGAAAGTCATACATTCTTCTTTGTATTGTTCCCTTCGGGTGTGAAGGAAGACCTGGTGGTATCTAGGGTATTGTTCCCTTCGGGTGTGAAGGAAGACCTGGTGGTATCCAGGGTGTTGTTCCCTTCGAGTGTGAAGGAAGACCAGCTGAGCTGGGTGTTGTAGCGTCCTTAGGGGGACTGTTCCCTAGTTAGTGAAATCCTGAGTTGTTGCTCAGGGACTGGATGTAGGACTCCTAAGGAAAGGAAGTCCGAACCAGGATAATCCTTGTGTTGTGTGACTGTCTTCATTGTGTGATTGTTATTTAAACTAACTGTAACTAACATAGTTCGAAGAACGTTTGTGTGATTGTTTTAAGTTACAGGTATCTTCTAGATTAATTTTAAAAGATCCATTCACCCCCCCTCTGGGCTCGACAACTGGGCAACACCTAGATCAAGATGAATGATCGCATGAGGCTCGTGGTCGACGTGGGAGAGGGCTTGCTGAGGAGTAGGAGAGTGCTTTTGTTCTCTTCGTGGATGGAGTAGGCAAATCTTCTTTGTTTCTTCTATTTGGGACGAAAGATAGAAATGAATATATATATATATATATATATATATATATATATATATATATATATAACAATTGAGATGGATGCACATCATCATGATTTGTAGCTTGCACGAACGTACATGTCATTTCATAATATCGGGATAAAATGCGATGGGACATGCAAAGGCGACATCTCATCGGAACAAAGCCGACGTGTCTACATCTCCACATAACTATTCCAACGAAATTGTTTTTACTGAATTAGCCAGGTAATAAATATTTCTCGATAAAATTATCCCCCCCACCCCAACACATTTGTGTCAGAAGAGGGAACTGAATACCAAGAGTATTTTCAAGAGCCAAAGGTAAACCACATGCAACAGGGGCTGGGAGCCTGGGAGATAGATGCAAATCACAAAAATGATGCTGTTAGCTTCCAGCTTCTATTATCTTCTTCCTCCTCCCAGCCCCAAGACTGCCATGGATGGCCTCATCCTTCCCTTAAATAAGAACCCAATTAAGGAAGGAAATTCTAACCACACTCCAACCCAAGTTTCTGCCTACCCTTGCCATATCCAGCCAAACTAAAAAAGAGGAAGTCTGGCCACCCTTCCACTCCTTTGCAAGTTATAACTCAAGAAATAGAAAGTATGGTTGAACCCTTCATTGCTGGTCCATTTTGAACCCTGCACAGATGTTTAATGTACATAGTAGAGATGAAATCTTAAACATCACACAGTATGAAATACAACATAACAACAACTTATCTGTGAAGAACATGTGCCCAAAAGACTTTGTCCTGATCCTTCTTTTAACTATTCTTATATTTTGGATTAAAAAAACAACTTTTTAACATTATACTTCTGAAAAAAGCTATAATCTTTTATTTGAGATGAAATCCATCTATGTAAACAGTGCACTCCATCAAATGTGTAGTACATCAGACTTCTGAAAGACTCTTACATAGAACAGCTAGATGGGGAGGACCATCAAGCATGAGAAAGTTTCAAAAAAAGAAAAAAGTTGAAACATGAGTAAGAAAACCTTATCATTCATCCCACCACATTTGTGCAGCAATATGATACAAACCCCACCCCCTTTCACACCCCCATCATTTCTGGCTGATTTTGACTGGTTTCTGTCACTTTCCTCCATGTTGGAACCACTGGTTCTGGCTACTTCAACTAGTTCCAGTCCATTTCTGGCAGTTTTGAGTACCCTGATCTGAACTGACTTGGACACTCTCTTGGGATGTTAATTTTGACAGTGGTTTACCTAGGAAACTGCACAATATATATACAGCTATATTAATATATAACATATATATATATATATATATATATATATATATATATATATATATATATATATATATGGGCTAGACTAGACTAAACTGATTTACTTACTGATCTGAAAGAAAAGGACTGGCCAACCTCACCAGGAAAAACCATATTCTGCAGCTCCAGATAGTAAAACAGCAATGAATGAAATAAGTAAATCAGTTTTTTCGTCAAATAACATCAAGATAAATGTACCTTCCAGAAAATTAAGCTGAAGTCCATAATTGTTTGCTTCATTGGGGCACTGTTCTACTCAAAAGTGTCCATCTCATCCTCATTTTCAGATGTAGAAAAATCCAATTCGTTTTCATCATCATCCTCCTCAGTTGTATTTTGACTTTCAAATTCTTCTTCCTCTTCTTCCTCCTCTTCTTGTTGATAAACTTGTCGTCCACTTATTATGTCATTTGCCTCGACTTCTTCCATTTCTATGTCATTACACAGTTGAATATCATCATGCAACTCAAACATACTCCCGTGACCATGACTAAAGTCATCTGTATCATGAAATTGGAAGTATTCATTATTGCATTGTCCACAATCCTCTTCTACCTGGTACTCAGGATACAATCTGGGTTTAACCTTACAAACAGCCCACAATTCAGACCTGGTTGTTGTTCTTGTATTGGGATATGTCGTAAAGTATACTTGTTGTGCTTGTGCTGCCAGTATAAATGGCTCATATGTTCCCAACTTTGACCTATGTTTTATATCTACGATGGCTGACATCTTATCTATTCTTGTGGCTGTGGGATCAAACCAATGTCACTTAAATAATGTAATTGTGTTATCTATGCCTAGATATGTTACCTCTAATACCTCCTCGAGGATTCCATAATAGTCAAGTTCACTCTCACAGCCATCCCACAATGGTCGATCAACATCCCTGAGTAAGTTGTAAAATCTACTAGCTGATTCATTTGGTGATTCCTCATTGGCAACACCCTCATCATCGAAGTTCATATCCATATGAAAATTAACTCCGGGACCAGCAGCATCAAAAACCATATTAACATAACTGTTGTCTTCAACCTCCTGACCCATTGTTCTTATATTTGCCCAGAATGGTTCACCATGCACAGTCCAATTCATATAACCACTAACAAAGCCCTTTGTATATAGATGACGGGTTACATCATATGGATCGTGGAACCGATTATTCTTACATAATGCACAAGGACAACGAATACGGCCTTGAGGATCTACTATGTTAACATTTCGAAGTGCAAATTCAATGAATTCATCAATGCCATCTCTAAATTCCCTCGATATTTCATTGTCGACTATCCTACGGTACATCCACTCACGATTTGCAGACATTCTTCCTGTAAATTCAAAGAAATTACATAATATGCATCATTTGTAAATAGTCAAACAAATGGTCGGACAATTCAAGATTCCATATTTGCCAAGGTGATTTAAACACTATAACAAGAAAAGAACATAATGGACCAAGAAGACTTTGTGAAAAATGGATAGCTTCTGGACAATACATGAAATCCCTCAAGTGTACAAGGAACACCACTACGAGAACAGGTTGCTCGGTTGAACTGTCATTTCAAGAATAGGATAAACTGGAACATCCTCAAGTTACACATACAACATAGCTACTGTCAAATGGAAAATGAACATAAAAGTAGTAAGAAAAACCACGACAAACACCAGTGGTGATGAAATCTAGGTAACGGGTACATATTGATATAGGAAGTACAAGCATCCAAAGATCAGCAAAATAGCTACAACCTCGGCTGCGACTAGATTCAAACATATTCTTGTGCACCCACTGTTACATAATGACGCTCACCGAATCATTCTTACAAACATCGGTAAAATCTGCATCTAATGTATCCAAGAGATACTCAAACTTGGACGGACTACCATCACTGTTACCTGCCAACCAGTTTGTAGTTTGTAGCTTGTTCTTTTCAAACAAAACAGAGCGATGTACATACATCCCATGTGACATTCGCCTCTGCTGCACCGCTCTCACGGATTCTTTGTTCTTTCGATTTTTTTTTTTGGAATGCAGGTTAATTTCCTGATCTGTGCTCTTGTGTGTGTTATTGGGATTTCTCTCTCAGGTTTATGGAGCGAGACCCATAAGGAGGTGGCTGGAGAAGAGGGTGGTTACCTAGCTGTCGAGGATGCTCATCAGGGAGGAGATCGACCAAAACTCGACCGTGTGCATTGACATAGCCCCGGGAAAGAAGGACCTATCGTGCAGGGTGGAGAAGAATGGGGGCCTGGTGGACGCGTCGACGGGGAAGAAGTCGGACATAATATGCATATTCCCGACGGGGATGACGAGGACATGGAGGAGGGCGTGGAGGACGACTGCTTGATGCGCCAAACAAAAAAAAACTGGAAAAAATAACGGACGATACTGGGAATACTACTCAGAGAGGATAGAACCGACTACTTACCTCTCTCTGTCTTCCTCCCTCTGCTTGTTCCCCTCTCGCTATCGGCCCCTGCCCCCTTGTCACCCGGCTACAGTTGGTGGCCACGGTGGAGGCCCGGCTGCAGTTGGTGGAGGCCCTGCTTGGTCGCGGTCGCAGTGGAGGTCCGGCGGCACGGTCGCGGTCGCGGTGGGGACCCGCGGCACGTCGCGGTCGCGGTGGAGGCCCAGCTTCGGCAGAGGCCGGTCGCAGTGGTGAAACTAGGGCAAGAGAACAGAAAGAGGGGGGAAACGAAAACGGATGGGGGGGGGGGGGGAAGAAACACATTTGTTTATAAGAAAGTACATTTTCTTTATAATTTAATCCCTCATTGTTCCTAGTTTGCTGGTCCCCTTCCTCTTTGATCGGTGGAGACCCGTCGCGGTCGCAGTGGAGGTCCGGCGGCACGGTCGCGGTCGCGGTGGAGACCCGGCGGCACGGTCGCGGTTGCGGTGGAGACCCGACGGCACGGTCGCGGTCGCGGTGGAGGCCCAGCTTCGGCAGAGGCGCGGTCGCAGTGGTGAAACTAGGGCAAGAGAACAGAAAGAGGGGGGAAACGAAAACGGAGGGGGGGGGGGGGGAAGAAAACACATTTGTTTATAAGAAAGTACATTTTCTTTATTAATTTAATCCCTCATTGTTCCTAGTTTGCTGGTCCCCTTCCTCTTTGATACGTATGGATGGAGTGGGGTGGGGAATGTAGACATTTTTTGTGCTTATCCCCCCCCCCCCCTTCTCATCGCCGGTGTGGTGGCTGCTAAGACTGGAGACGAGATGGTCTTCCATTCATTATTTCGTCATTTTTATCTCAAATCTGTATGTGATATGTATTTGAGATATGTATATATGTGTATTTTATATCTATTAGATATGTATAGATATCATTTAGATATATAATTTATAAATGTATAGAGGTACATACTTATTTAAATGTACATATAAGTACATATTTATGTATATTTATACATTTAATATTACTAAAAAATTTATTTATATTGTTATCAATTATATTCAATTAAGTACGTTTCATTAGTGCAAAAAATATTAATGGCTAATACTTATTCGGCCAATATCAATCTAAAAATATTAATAAATATGTATTTATACATGTTAAAGTATATTCTTATTTAAATATACATATAAGTACAAACAATACTTTTACATCATATATACTTATAAGTACATGCTTATGTATATTTATATATTTAACATTACTAAAAAGTATTTTTTATTATATTGGTTTTTAGTTATATTCAATTTAGAAAGTTTTATTAGTGCTAAAAATATTATATTATTGGTTAATATTTATTAATCCAACATCAATTTATAAATATTAATAAATATGTATTTTAAATATGTATGAAAGTACGTACTTATTTAAATGTACAAATATATAAGTATGTATAAGTATATAAATAATATATAATATATATATATATATATATTTAGCTACAAAAACTTTCACGCATTAGTTATAGATTAATGACATAATATTTTATTTCTAATTTAATATTATTAGTTACGGATTTTGCTATGGAATGATTGTGTAGCTAATCCGTAACTAATTAGCTACGGATTTAGCTATGGAATGAGCGCGTAGCTGATCCGTAGCTAATTAGCTACGGATTAGCGACACTTTATTTTCATCGCAACTTTATGGCTAAAAGTATAATTTTTGCGACGACCATGCGTCCGTAGCTAAGCAGTAGCAAATTAGTTACAGATTAGCTACAACTATTTTCGTAACTAAATTCCGTAACTAAACTATATTATTCTTCTAGTGACAAGGCATCAGCTACTCTGACCCCCCGGCACCCTCCAAAAGGGAGGCCCCCTCCCTAACATCTATTCTTCTCGAGGAGTGGCTCTCCTTGTCCACTGTGAACTTGATTCCTTGTTTTTTGAATTTTAGTGGGTCTATAGAAGCGCAAGTCTGATGCAGAAATATTGTTTATTAGAATTATAAGCGGTTAGATTGAGACCTATGCATTAACTAACTTAGTGGGTGTCATTATACTTATATTTGACCTATATATTTCAAAATATTTTAATGATGAATTTTAATCCTCTTTAAAAGACTTACAATCTGGCCATACGTTGCATCCGCCACTGGTATTGATGACCCTCTATCAATATTTGAAAAAGAGATTTTAATCAAAATTGGCTTTGTATATTTTTATGGAAATATCACTACAAGAAAAAAAAAAAATTTCCGTCGCTATTCCGTCGCTAAAGAATCAAAATTGTATGTCACCCACTCTGTCGCTATTTTAGGTGACTTTTAATGTCAGGGATGGCAAATTTCCCGTCGTTAATCGGTCAGTAAATGAGCGACAGATTAGCTGACGGCCAGGCACCGCCCTCAATTGCGCGCCAGACGATTATCGAAACTCTGTCGCAACAATGGCGACGAATTTAACTGTTTTTCCGTCGCTAAATAAATAAAAATATTATAAAATATTTTTTTAATATTAGAAAATAAATATCACAATCACCATATATTCAAACATAACAAAATCACATAAGTAATTAAGTAAGATTTAAATATTTCACACTAATACAAATATCTTCTAAATATTTACCAACAAGTCACAAAAGTGTTTACATAGATAATGAAGAAGATAAAATTGGAAAAGTGAAATGATGAGACTCCTAATCGTCTGCAAGATGAGTCTCTAGGTCATCGCCATCTGCATCACTACTAACTTGTTCTCCAACGACTTGCACGCAAAAAATAATATTAGACATGTATGAATACGAAGATGAAATAAAAGATCATTTCACATTAATAAACTATAAACTTAAACCTAAATACTCTTGCCAAATTCTAATTGAGAGTCCGATTTGGACTCTATCAACTCCCACATGTCCAGTTTCAATCTCTCCACATGTTGAAATTGTCTACACTATGAACAGACATTTAATTCTATTTTCAGACATATATCTCCACCAAATCTTAACCGGGAGTCTAATTTGGGCACCCTTAGGTCTCAAATTATAGTTAGCGACGGAATAGCGACACAAAACAAAATTTCTGTCGCTAATCCGTTGCTAAATAGCGACAGATATGGGACAGATATTTACCGCCACTAATCCACCTATGAATTTTATTTAGGGACCGAAACAAGGTTGTTGTTAATTTGTCACTATTTAGGGACAGATTAGTGAATATCCGTCGCTAATTCATTATATATATATATCTCTCTCTCTCCCTATCAAACACACGCCACCAGAAACAACCGCAACACAAAGAAGAAGGGAAGAATATATAGGAAGACAAAGGAGAGATACGTTGGCCTCTAGTACTTTAAGAAGTGTCTCACATAAATTGGTCTCGAATAATAAGGCAGGCCCATTAATTAAAGCCTTCCAAGTTTACCAGTGCTTATAGAATAAAATGAATTGTTTTTTTGGGCATTAAAGATAAAATGAGTTGACCTCATCCTTAGAGATATGTTTCACTTCCAAAATAATTGGGAAAAACATAGCCAAGAACTGTCCATTAATCAATATTGCAGCTGGTGCATGGTTTGGACTTTCCCCTATCAAACACACGCCACCAGAAACAACCGCAACAACAAAGAAGAAGGGAAGAATATATAGGAAGACAAAGGGAGAGATACGTTGGCCTCTAGTACTTTAAGAAGTGTCTCACATAAATTGGTCTCGAATACATAAGGCAGGCCCATTAATTAAAGCCTTCCAAGTTTTACCAGTGCTTATAGAATAAAATGAATTGTTTTTTTGGGCATTAAAGATAAAATGAGTTGACCTCATCCTTAGAGATATGTTCTCACTTCCAAATAATTGGGAAAAACATAGCCCAAGAACTGTCCATTAATCAATATTGCAGCTGGTGCATGGTTTGGACTTCCTGCCATCGCCCGATGACAGCGGGGATCTTCTACCACTTAACATTGGTTCGGAAACAAGCAGCACGCTGCACTAACAGTACTTCTCTTACTGGACCTGTACTAAAGAATTCTTTTGCAAGCGTGCTGGTGAATCAGAACTGAGGAACATGTATCATGGCGCATGCATGCCTAAGTTTTTAACACACACACACACTCTCTCTCTATATATAGATTGGACACCCGTGCAATGCACGGCGTTGTTATTATTTTAAAAATATATATAAATATAATTTTAATTATAAATTATTTGTTAACTAATCTTAATTAAAATATGTAAACATAATCTTTTAATTTATATTAGAGATATAAAATGGTTATCTTGTATGAAAACATGCCAATACAAATATAAGATTTAGTGAACTGTTTAGTAACACAATTCATTATGCAATATAAGTAATTTTCTTCATCTTAATTTGTTTACATAAGGAAGGATAGAGTGCCGTGAATTTTTCATTATAGAAGGTTTTAAAAAATAATTTTATTGACACTATAATAGTCATCTTATGAGTTTTTTAAATAGATGTTTTCTTTATATTTTCAATTTTTTTTAAAATATCATAAAATATAACTAAGATACATTAATTAGAATACAAGCTCATGAATCGCACGAGTCATGTGACGGTGAGCAACGAATCATCAATCGGATCCCGTATCAACACATATCAGTATGTGTAATTTTTTTATGTTATTTGTTTATATTGTAAAAAAAAAATTATAAATCAAAACAACTAATCTTACACAATTAGATCTTTAAAAAAATTAAAACTAATAAAAAATAAGAAAAAAATCTAAATGAATAGTAACTACTGTAGTGCAACAACACGATTACTATTGTGCTGCAGTATCCGCTATGCAAAAGAAAAAAAAAGTGAAACACAAAGGAAAAAAAGTGAAACACAGAGTTGATGTAAGGAAGAAAACTTCCGAGTAATTTTACAGTTGGGGAAAGAAGACAACGTGCATATATACCGGAACATGGGAGAAAGAGATAGGATAGAAGAAGTCGGAACATGAATATTTTGGGCAAAAAAATAGTTAATATGGTGCTGCCACGTGGCTGCCCCAAAACTGTCACGTGACTGCCCCAAAACGTAGCATCTAATATTTTAATGTAGTAGTATTTAATTGAAAATATAATATATATTTTCATTATCAATGAGAGATACAATTGGAAAAGAAATCACACGGAAAACATAGTCAAATAACTGGAACAGAAACCACACACAAAATATAATCAAGTAATTGAAACAAAAATCAAACAAAAAACATGCTCACACACATGATCACACAACTTCAAGGATCTAAAACTACGTTTCCTACCATGATTTAATATGATAATGACATTACTTTTGATAAATATATAAGACCCTTTCTTAATCATCATATGTTTGTTAATTCATAATACCTCTACACAATTGTCAAAAATGTTTAGCGGTTCTATATAAAAGTACATAAAAATTCAAAAAATAAGACTAATTTTTGGAATCTGAGAAAAAGTCTAAAAAACCTTAAGATCATAAATATTTATCCAAACAGAACAATTGAAAAAAAAAGACGGCTACCGATGAAATCCTTTGTTGCTATACATGGTTGTTGTAAAGAGTTTCTGCGAGATCGTCCTCGAGGAGACCCTCCGTATCTAGAAGTTCGACGTTGCCTCGAGGTCATCGCCGTCGCCGTCAACTGGGCCTAGAGCATGGAGACTGTGTGGACCACCCTCATCGGGTCATTTTAGTGCACAGAGAGTGCTGTAATCTGTAAACACATGTAAAAAATAAAAAAAATGCTTAGAAGAAAGTTCATGTGGCTTTCCTAAGTCCAAAAGATAGTTTACATCAAGAGAAAATTACATCCACACTAAAGAATCCACCATCATAATAATTAGACTTCCCCAGCAATTCATCTTTGTCTTGGATGCCATAGATAGATTACAAAGGCAAGCTTTGGTTCATCATAAAGTGGTAACCTGTCAGGGGTGGTAGAATTAGTATAGTACGAAGGATTGGAATGCCCAGAGCCTTCATCGCTTAAGAAGACATGGCATTTTGTTGTTAGTCTTGGGAAAGAGATAAAAGGACATCATGTTACTTTCCTGGAAATGAACACATCACCAAATCTCTCTGTTGCTGTCAAGAGTCCCATTATGATCCTGCAATCATAAACAACTTTAACATTTATTGTACTGTGGGTTAAATGCTCTGTAATATAATCTGTATTATTCCCAGTATTTGAGAACTTCTTCTCATTCAAGTGATAGTTTTACAGATGCTAGAAAATGTGCAGTTACTAACATACAGAAGCAAAATTAGAAACAATTTGGGAAAAAGGATGTCACAGGAGAGCAGTATATTTTCCAATCTGTCAATTCCCACCATGGTAGACAGTACCACGAACTTTATTAAATGAAAAAACAGGGCTTATGTACTACCCAACACATTTCTTCCTATGTTCTTCTTAATTAGGAAGTACTATCATTTTTGCTCCGCTGTGCTACCTTCTTAAACCAAACCCGCAACAATACTTAGTGATTTCACTATAGCGATGGTCAACTTTTCATACTTAAATCATGACAGCACCTAAAGAAGATGAATAAAATAACTCATGAGTTGTCACTATATTATCATTTCTTTAGTAAAATCATGAGGAATTATAACATTTATGCTCATCCTTAACAGAGATCACAAACTGAAGATAGAATAAACAGATTCACTATGCAAATTCTGAGCAGACATAAGCAGGAGAAAGATCACAGTTCAACTGTTCAGACACTCTCATGCATGAAAGAAGCAGATTGGCTTAAACATATATGGCTCTAGGATAAACAACAGGGGAGCATAGATTAGAAATTTGATGCAAACATGAATAAATGCCACTCAAAATGAAATTGTTAACAGGACTGCAGGTTTGATAGGAATCTTCTGGCATCATTTTAGACAGGCTGATTACTATCCCTTTGGACAGAAGATTCCACATTCAGAAATAAAATGAGAATAGAGTACAATAGATAAGTATATCCATTCTAACATATGATGCAAATGGGCATAAAACTGTGATTCTTTTACAATCTTAAAGCAAACTTTGGGGATGTCCAAGTTCCTAAGAAGCCAGAAAGCTGTATCAGCAGCATATACCAACAATTGTAAGTGGCAGACATGATCGAACTACTATAATGCTATCAGCAAGGAATTGTTGAAACCCCGTCCTTAACATTCTTTAAGTTTTGTATTTGGGCATTGACTTGATTAAGTAGGCATGTGTACAGGACTAAAGATAGTTATGCCCTTCAAATTAATGAGGGGCAGAAGGGCAATCCGCCATTTCCCCTTTAAGTAAGATGGGATTCCCCAACTCCACACCAAAATAAATATCTTAACAAAACACAGGCGCCAAGCACTATGGTAAGCATTTCTTAAAAAAAACAGTCAACCTCGATACAACCATTAGATCAAAGAAGTACTTACCAACAAAAAAATTGCTAACAGAGACCATGATTGCTTTCTACGATCATGTCAGAAAAAAATTCCCTGATAATTGTGTTAGTGACACCAAAAACTTTACAGAGATTATTGTGTAGCATCCCTGGATCATAGCATTAGGTACCAGAAATCCTTGATAATTTGCTGTGGCATGCAAGTGCAAGATCTAGAAAATCAGTTCAAAACATGGGATAATTGCATTTATAGATATTTAAACATAAGATAAATTATAATTCTAAATGTCGTTTAATGATTAACTAATAATTCTATACATAGTAAAACAACAAAATTATATCTGCATTCCTATGCTTAGTTCTTGATGCCTTCATAAGTTCCAAAGTGTTTATCAATTTCATGTTGTAATAATATACAGCCTTCCATGTAGGTCAGTGTGTTTGTTCTTGTGGGTGGGTCACAGAGTCCCAAGAAATGGTACAATAAGATTAATTTTTTCGGTGTTTGAAAGCAAACATGAGGAGAGACAGGAGAGAAATTTATGCAGAGGGTAGAAAAATAGATAAAGCTTAGAAGGCTCTTTGGATCTAGAATGTAGATTCTTGCTCAAATATCCAATGATCATTCTAAAAGTAGCTAAAAAACCTGAATCCAAAGAAGCTAGAGTTGAATTCTCTTTCACTGGAAAATCCACTCAAACCACACATAATTCCATGCATCACCTGCTGCCTATGTGGCAAGGAAGATAAGTTAAAACTACCATGTAAAAGAGACTTAGCCCTTAGACTCTACTGCCACTTCACCTGCTGCCTCCTCCATTGCAATTCACCTATTTGTCATCCACCACCTAGCCTATAGAACATCTAGATAGCAGCAAAGCCAAAAGAGTGGTCTAGTTAAAATCAAATAACTCAGTTTTGGTTTTATAGACATACCGTACACAATTTGGTTCAAAATATGATACATGGAAAAGAAGAATCCTTGAGTAGATGAAAACTAACACTTAATTGAGTGGATCCAGGAGCAAGGAACATAATTGACATTTTAGAAGATGGTTGTTTTGAAGGTCCGGGGAACATAATTGACATTTTAGAAGATGGTTGTTTTGAAGGTCCAGGGTGAGCAGGCTGCCATGGACCTTTAATTGTGACCTAATCACTGAAGGGATGAAATGATCAATCTCTGCTGCTGCTCAATTTATGAGTGTCAAAATGTGACCTTTATTGTGTCCTTATCACTGTATTGAATTATAGTTTTTGTAGAAGCCCAGAGAGTTAGGATTTTTGCTAACTCTTCATGATATTTTGAATGATTAGTTAACTTCACTTGGATTCCTTGGACAGTGTTCTTTGATATTTCATCAGATTGGTGTGCAGACCTGGCCATCACTCTGGATCAGTCTTGTCCAAGTGAAGAAGGAAATGAGGGCGAGACAGAGGTAAAATGTGGCATTGTTTAGTCGGTGACCGAGGTAACAGGACTCATGATTAGATATCCAAATAGTGATGAATCTGCATCAAATGGTAGAAAAATTCAGCATATCTTGACAAAGTAAGGGATTCCTTTGCTACCCAAAATGTTGTCTGGATCTAAGATGAGAGAAATTCATGTGGGATGGAAACTGTTGTCTGGATCTAGAAAGAGTTCAACTCATGTAAGGGATGGAACCTTTCAGCTTGATGTCATAGTATAAAGCCCTGTTATGAGCTATTGCTCCTCAATTTATGTGTGTCAAAATGTTTTTATTTGTCATTTTAATTGGCCATTGTTTGATAGTTTTTGGTTCCTAATTGAAATACTGTGAAATGTTCTGGATAATGTTTTGAGATGGTAGCAGTTTCAAAGATTGAGGATAATGTTCTGGAGCCAGATCCTGTCCAGTTTTCCATTATCCAGTTCAGTCTAAGAAATGGTGTTCTCTGAAATGACTTGTATTGCCCAATTGATGATCATGTAAAAATGAGCATTATAGATATCATAATAAGGTGGGGTTCTACCACATATTTTTCCTACTTAGAGCTGATATGATCATGTTTTCATTAGAAGGAACCCTGAACAGCTTATTATTAATTCTGTTGTAGAAGAACCGTCTTGGTGAAATTTTTTTGGCTTGCTTTTAGCACAAATAGTTTTTAATGCAGCTATATTGGAGGTTATGACTTATGAATGCATGTGGACATAGAATTGAGAGGCTTATTATAGCTTATAATGTTAACTCATATGTCTCTTCTTCATTTTTTTTTCTCTTCTATTTTTTTTTGGGGTGGGGGGGGGGTGTTTGAAAAGGTTGCCTGAACCCTTCCAACTTGACAGTTTTGTTTGCATTCTTTGAGGATTATTCCCCCATCTGTTTTTTTTTGGATCTTTTACTGGCAGTTATTCTGGTAATATGAAGAAAAGAAAATATCTAAATTTCTCAGCGTCCAATGTACTTGCTATGTAAGCCTTGATGAATGTTTACCAAAAGTTACATTTTGTTGGGCCTCTGCTATCCAGTTGGGTCTATCATTTTACAGTGGATATTCTACTTGGTCCTGTTAGTTGAATATTGTTCTATCTATGGTACATGATGCTATAATGATGCCTTTCTAACTTACCTAGATGATTTTTTGGTTGTTTCAGTTTCCAAATCAGTTTAATGGCAATCCTATGCTTGGTTCCTGATGCCCTTTATAAGTTTCAAAAGTGCTTATTCATTTCATGTTGTAATAATATACAATTGGGATGTAGGTCTGTGGGTGTGTTCTTGTGGGTGAGCCATTACTTAATAATGGGTGAAACATGCCCATGTTCTTCAACAGCACCACATAATAAATTAGAATGGGGTAGATTACCAACCAAAGACATATTGTGGCTTATATGATCAGCATTTTTTCAGACTCTACCTGTGGAAGAATTGGCGTGGAGACTGAGGATATTTGTTGTTTGTTTCAGATGGTAGCAGTTTCAAAGACTGAGGATAATGCTCTGGAGCCAGATCCTATCCAGTTTTCCATTATCCAGTTCAGTCTAGGAAATGGCTGGTCCCAACTTTCATGGACTAATCGACCCTTATATGCTTTTGTATCAAATACTTAAAGAGGGAAAAGAGGCTAAACGGGTTATTACTTAATAATGGGTGATCCATGCCCATGTTCTTCAGTGGTACCACATTCAGTTTCTTTGGCAAGAAAATGCAAGAAAAATACAAAAGCAATCTGTTATGTAATTGTAATGTACATAAACAAAGTTGAAAGACATGTAAATCGATTAGTCTAGAATATATTGTGATTAGGGCAGACTGGAACTATTACTTAGCATTTCTCAGTAGTATACAAAAAGCACAATGGCAACAATATCAGAAGAGTATCACTTTCAACAGCTTAACATGAATATACATGAGAATGCTACACATTGAGCAGGAGCAGTAAAGTAACAGGTGTTAAGAACATACCATTAGGAATATACACTGATTCTAATGCAAGGCTAGATGCCGCAGTTATTGCACTGAAACTGAACACGTCCATTCCATATGCCACTGTTGCCCAAACCTGCATGGGAGTCCTCATTTTATCAAAACATTCAAAAAAACTGATCTATGCTGAAATAAGATATAGAACTCCAAGTCAATTTGACTATCATCTGCCATGGCATTACAGTTAAATGGATACAGCAAAGTAAAAAAGAGTTGTATATCCACTTTTCTTTCTCTCTTTCACACCTTAGAATCAAGTTAGAAAAAGGAGCTGGTTATCTACCTTATTAATGATATATCCAAATCACATACTTGATGATGGTGCATTATTCGGTTGATTAAAGAAAAGATGGTAGGTCACTGTGATAATAAATCAAAATTTTTATTTAAAAAAAGGGCCTCTGTTTGTAGAAATATGTGGGCATGCACTAACCATAATCAGGCATGGAAAGACCAAATACTTTTCATTGCAATGTTTTGGTGCAAAAGGAAGCAAGGACATGTTCCCCTACCTAGTACATGAAACTTATGGCAGACACCTTCAAATGGTTAATAACACAGTCTCATATGTAATGATACTGTTGAGGAGGTGCTATTCCTCATTGGCGATAAATCTGTTGGCTAGATGCCCATCCCCAACCTGGTAAATCTATACTTCATTTAACTCACATTGAAATCTATTATGCCACTTATAATATAGATATAGATAGTATAAATTCAAACTCTTTGACTTCAAAGTATACCACATTGCATTCCTAACTGCAGTGAAAACATTTTAATATCATGCTAATAGTTGTTTATGGATCACCGGATGAATAGATCACATGCATATGTGGGTCATGCATCAGCATTACCTGATAGAATTCAGTGGGAATATTACTATATCTGACATCCTTTGATGCATGTGTGATCTTGAATACATCAAAATTTAAGAAACATGAACATTCTATATAATCCCAAAGGGACCACATAAGGACACACATATTCAATCTACCTGAATCGCTGAACATCTCACTTAGCAAAAATTGAAGGATTAGGATATCATCAAAGTGTGCCTGTCAGAAAAATCAGCAATTACTGCAAAAGTATAATTAGCAATCACATGTACCACATGAGTCATAAAAAACGAAGACACAGCTAATAATCCTTTAAAAGACTACAGAGCAAACATGCAAAATCTACAGTTTCACAGTAAGCAAACTAAATTCACATGTTTAGCCAGAGAACAAAATCCATTGACCGCTGGAAGGGATTCAGTGAGCCAATAAGGGCTATAAGGGAAACCAAGCAACCCAAGGGAGGGGTTAAACAACATGAGGTTTGACTACAAAATGTGAGGTCACCACAGAGAATGACAGACTACTGCCGCTCTCACAAGACATAGAGACAGGACAAAAACAGGACCCCGAATACAGATCAATGGTCAGCAACATAGAATTGAAGATACCACTATAGTTTCTTATTGTAGTTTATATTCTTATGTTAAAAATGAGTCTTATTTTCAGATGTAGCTTGATAGTCTAGAAGAAATCAAAGCAGTCCCTTAATCTTGTAAAACCAAAGAAGCATTCATAGAGCAAATGCATGCGTTGGGGTTTTATCGAGATTGAAGGTGATGTAAACAATATATACTTTGATGATAAACTAAAGTTGCCAATATATTAGAGCACGCAATGATTTGTTGGTTTGTTTTGGAAGATGCATGGATTTGTTGGAATATAGAAGTTGTAAAATCAATATATATGATTATGTTGAATGCACTTTTTTAGCTCATAAGCATTTTTTTTCTCTATTTGATACGTTAGCTCAATTAAGTTGCCATTTTTTGTACATATGCATTACAATGAATTTTTAAAAAAAATTCTACACAACTGTCAAAATTACATGTCTGCATAATGAACAACATTCAAAAGACTACGCAGATGTAAACTGTGAATGCAGTTAAATGAATGGGAATGAAAGTAGTAATTCATATGTGAAAAAACTCTGTTACATATGAATGGGTTCTGTAAAGAACTCGTGCCTTTTCACAGAAAACCCATCGGCCAACTCTAGTAGTTGGACCAGTAGTAGTTGTTGATAGAATAATTCTAGCATCTACCAAAACCTCCAGAAAATACTCTACCACCTGCGGGACCGTCTCCGACACCACACACGACTACAGGAACCCAGAACAAAATTGGGGAAAACCTAATCATCAGAGAAAGTTCCAATTTTTTTGGTGTATTCTCATACAAAAGAAAAAGGAAACCAGAAGATTTTTGCTTGCTCGGGGTAGTACCTGCCTCAGAGTATCTGCGGAGAGCACGACGGCACTTTCGAAAACCCCGAAGAGAGGGGGTACGGTGGCTGGTAGAAGACGTAGGTCTGGTGATTTGAGACTGCACTGCTGACAACAGAAGGAAGTTCGAGAGAAACTTTATTGGCATATATACCTCTTTATTGAAGATAGTCGTGATGGATGCTGTTGGCGTTTGCAAGGTGTAGGCCCGGCTCGTAGCACCTTGTGGCCCTGCGCGGAAAGGGTGAAGATAGTCATGACAGACAGTTGTGGCAGAGGCGGGTGGTGGTGGAGGAGAACCACTTGCTGGACAGCAGATTGAGCATCTCTGATTGAGGGAGATCAGATCCACGGAGTTCACATCGCTCCACCTGTTTTTGAAGACCACGTCGGAGAAGACGATCCTGTGCTTGTGCTTGCGCAAGAGATGGCCGCTTCCACCGCCCTCTCCTTCCTCCAATGGGAGCACCACCTTCTTCTTCAAATTGTTCTCCTTCTTCCCCTTGTCTGTCTTTATGAAGCTGCCCCCCCAGGTGAACCGCAACGACGACGGTTTCTTGGCGGCGGGCTCTCTCTCCACATACAGCTCGAGCTTGGTTTCCTCCCTCGGGATGGAGGCGACCGGGTGGGGGGGGGGGCGTAAAATAGGGCGGCCTTGGAGGAGCTGGGGCGGGTTGGGAGGGAGAGAGGAGGAGGAAGCTAGGCAAGGCTGGCTGGTGGTGGAGGAGGCAACGGGGGGCCAAGCGGGGTTGGGCCAGGGTGAGACTGCGAGGGCGAGGCTGCGCGGGAGAGGGCGACGGCGGGAGGGCGAGGCTGCGAGGTTGCAAAGCCTTCACGGAGGGGGATAGGGAGGGATGGAAGACGGAAAGACGCAACGCCGCCCTGGGGAGTTGGGACTTGGGAGTAGCCGAGGTATTAAAAGGTAATAAAGTTCAATAGGATTCAAATTTAAAGTGAGTTTTTGACTTTCGGAGTTGGGAAGAGAAAGTGGAAAAACAACCTGGTGCTCAAGTGTCCTGCATCTAATTTAGGCAGGAAACGGGACTTCTGTTTTAGTATTAATAATATATATATATATATATATATATATATATATATATATATATATATATATATATATAGTGAGACCTTACAAACTCCGATGAGAGGAATCCGCTTCTCCTAGGAAACGATGAGAGGAATCCGCTTCTCCTAGGAATTAAGTGAATTCTTGACATTTATTCACTGTGGATTTTACTCAATATTTTGGTCCACTTGTATTGGGGTACACAATATTAACATACCATCAGGTCCAATTAACAGAATAAATTCATAGACATAACCCATTAAGTGCCCATTAGGATCCTGTTATGGGTGGGATCTTGTTAAGACTCATTGGGTCTGGTCTCTCCTCTCTATAAATATACGTGTGAGACTCTCTATTAGGTCACATAGACTACAGACATATAGAGAGAGGAAACTAGAAGGAGATCGCAGTGGGTTACGCATCTCCCTTCCTGGCATTCGTGGTCTTTCGATGTCACGCCCCGATGCAGAATATCAGAATGTGAGGCAGTTGCAAAGTAAACGAGTACATAGCGTAGAATAACATCAAACCATTGGACAATTAAATAATGCGAAAGTAAATATTTTCATTGATAATTCAAATGTCGTCTATTACATCAACTACTCAGAGCCATAATATAGGGCCCAAAGACTCTAAAACATAAAATGAAATAAAAGACTAACTAAGACATATAGGATAACTAGGTGACGTCATGGCACTCGTGGATCACTCCTGGTCCTTCCCATCCTTGTGAGTGTACTCATTCTCCTCAGCGTCACCTGAGAACACAATGACACATAACGTAGGGTGAGCGACAACGCCCAGTAGGATTTATATCTCATGGTGCGAGTAAACTTTACATGATTAATAGATTAAAAGTAGAGTTACTGTATGATAGAGCCAGAGAGTCAAGTAATATAAGAGATAGCACGATAGTAAGAAACAAGATAGCACAATAGCATGTGATGGAAATAGCACAAGTTTCCAATTTTAGCATAGAGCAGGATGGCCATAGCACAAATAGCACAAAGTGTAAAATAGCACACAACAAGTATAGTATAGCACTTTGATTGTCATTTAGATAGTCGACATAGATAGCACTTGAGTGTAATGCCAAAACACTCTGGTCAATAAACTCCCGCGGGCACTAGCACTTTGCCGCACCTCCCAAGACCAGACCGAGCCCTTTATTATTACCAGACATTAGTTTATTGTTTATCTTTAGACATTAGTCAATGGCCAATAGAGAGTACCAAGAAATAGAGGAGATACTAGATGAATAGACGAGATAGCAGAGAGAGTGTGAATAGATGAGCGAGTAGAGTATAGATGAGGAACTATAGGTCATTGCACATAAAACGTCGATTAAACGAGCGACAGTAACAGTTGCACAACACGCGTAATTGGTGTCGGCAGTCAGGTGGAATTCACTACCCTCTACTGGCCATGTTATGCACAGGTCTAGAGGTGCAGCGTGAGTCAAGATAAGAGAGAACTTCTAAGGCCGTTTGGATCATATTGATCCCTAATGATGTTATAGGTGTTAGGGTACAATCAGCTCGGTCTCCATGAGGGAATCCACAGAGTACGGAGTCTTACGGAGGTCTTAACAAAAGGTTCATTGTCTACCAGAACGGAATGTCCGATAGAGAGGTTCCAACTTGTCAAGAGAGTAGTGTGTAGAGAAAATGAGTTGCTCGACGTTCTAGAGGAATTCTAGAACAATGGAGCGGCGATATCGGTGTTCCAAAATCCACGTAAGAAAATAAAAACAATGTCATTATTATAATGAGTGAATAATGTGCAATTATTTAAGTAAATTATCGGATAATTTATTTTATGTATTTGCTGCATTATTTTATGGCAAGATGTATATTTGGTGTGTGCATGTGCATGAAATCATGAGAACATTGAATGATTGTGCACATTAACTTTTAAATTAAAGAAATATGTGACATATATCAAATTTTAATTCCACGAAGGTTTACTATTAACTACACAATTTATAGGGTAACCACATGCTTAACAAGCATAAATCATCATTTATATAAGACAAAAATTTGTGCTGGAATACACAGGTAAATCACGACGGGTATGATGGTCGCATTTATCAGGCAGACAGAAACGCGACGACGGAGACCATCGCTGTAACGTCGCGCATTTTTCGGTCCCGTGGATCCTCGCTTAGTGGTTGTGGAGGCCGGTGTGTGGCCAATGACGTGTGTTACAAGTGTTTACACAAGTTGTGAGGCTTTGTGGGCCGGCAGGTTGGGCCCAAAGCGCTCACTGGTTCTCTATCTGTGAATGCGATAGGGACTTGCGTCACGTTCTGAATGCGACGGTCCTGGGTGTCGCGTTCAGGTTGCCGACGCTTGAGGGTCTTCGTCTGCATGTTCGCCGCGTGTCGCACGCTGGGCGAACTTGCTGACGTCGGCAGTGGGAAGGCGACGACCTCCTACGTCGCGTTCTTGTCGCGACAGGATGCTGCGTCGCGTTCCCATCTCCGAAGTGTTTTTGAGTTGGTCGGCCAAAGAGAGATCCAACAAGCTCTATTCGGCTAGGAGGAGGAGATTTCGCCGGTTTCTTGGGCGATTTGACGATTTGGGATCGTATTTGGCATGCTCTCGCCACGAGGACGTCGCACGGAGCAGGGGAAATGCCGGTGGTTATCGTTCTTCGCAAAGGTAGGGAGATTCTGCCCTGTTTTACACCGTGGATTGCATGTGATGCATGTATAGATTGTTTTTGCGTTAAAAATGATAGATATCATGCTAGGACAATGAGTAGAGCATGAAAAATGGGTTTTTACATTGTTGTACATGGTTTGCATGGAATATCCGGAGATGGTATCATGGATTAGGGTTCCTGTTTGTGAAGGCGACGGACCTTCCTGTTGCATTCTGAACACGATAGGCCGACCCGTCGTGTTCTGTTTCTGAACGCGACCTATCGGGGTGTCGCGTTCAGAAGGCGACAGTAGCCCCCATCGCGTTAACAGTTCTGAGGGCTTTATGGTTGTGTATGATAGTGTAACTATCAGATTATCGTTGCGTATTGTGCAAGGCATTGGTAAGCGGTACATTGGCACTTGTGGTAAGTGGCATTACTGAGTTTGTGTGATTGTGCGTGCGAGGCAAGTCAGGTATACGACACTGCTCGCGGTTACCTCTCGAGTCGGGTACCCCAGGTTCTTTGTGAGCCAAGCACGTAGTGCTCGGGGTCTTGTCCCGATACTTGTGTACCGCTTCGGTGTGTGTCGTCTTCTTGGAACCTCACTTCGTAGTTTGAGTAGTACATCCGGTGAGGGAAAGACGACAATGGGACAACGACTTGTGTGTTGTGGGTGTACGGGTGCTCGGGCCAGAGACCTTAAAGGTGCAGGCATGGAGCTGTAGCCGTGTGAGCTACAGTTGTGGTGTGTGTTTGTCTCCACAACTTGTTGGTTCTGTGTAGTAGAGTGGTAGCTAGACCTTTCGTCCTGGCTACGAGGTTGAGAGGTAGACCTGTGTTGCGTGTCCAGGTCTATAGCTGGTGTCGCGAACTAGTCTTTGACTCGTGTTTGGCGTTACCCTTTTAGCTCGTACTTCTGAGCATGGTTTGCCATTTATTTATTTAAGTTGAGTTGTTGTTATTAGCTTAATTTTATTTAAGCAATGTGATTATTATTCCATGCTCAGTTAGACTTGTTAGCTATAAATCACTGTGTACTACTCCACTTCCTTTGTGTTTTATGGTTTGGGTGCTCGGGCCAGAGACCTTAAAGGTGCAGGCATGGAGCTGTAGCCGTGTGAGCTACAGTTGTGGTGTGTGTTTGTCTCCACAACTTGTTGGTTCTGTGTAGTAGAGTGGTAGCTAGACCTTTCGTCCTGGCTACGAGGTTGAGAGGTAGACCTGTGTTGCGTGTCCAGGTCTATAGCTGGTGTCGCGAACTAGTCTTTGACTCGTGTTTGGCGTTACCCTTCTTTAGCTCGTACTTCTGAGCATGGTTTGCCATTTATTTATTTAAGTTGAGTTGTTGTTATTAGCTTAATTTTATTTAAGCAATGTGATTATTATTCCATGCTCAGTTAGACTTGTTAGCTATAAATCACTGTGTACTACTCCAACTTCCTTTGTGTTTTATGGTTTGCGGCTTTTGAGGGAATTTCCTTACTGAGCCAGTAGACGTCGCACCTGTTGACCTACCACCACCTCAGGTGGATCAGGGGCCAACAATACGTCGATCTCATAGAGTCAGAAAACCTGCCATATCTGATGAGTTTTTGGTGTACCTACAGGAAGATGTTTTAGACAGGGGTGATATTGATGATCTAGTGACGTTTTTACAAGCCATGGAGAGTGAAAAATTCACCTATTAATTTGAAGCCATGAAGGAAGAGCTTGACTCAATGGCTAAAAATCAAGTCTGGAAATTCATCGACTTACCAAAAGGGTCCAAACTTGTTGGATGGCAATGGGTATTCAAAACTAAAGTGGAATCTAAAGGTAGAGTTGAGCGATATAAGACCAGATTGGTGGCTAAGGGTTTCACTTAAAGGAAAGGTATTGACTATGATGAGACCTTTTTTCCTATTTCTAAGAAGCTCTCATTCAGAATAGTCATGACTTTGGTGGATCATTTGGATTTAGAGTTGCACCAAATGAATGTGTAAACGACATTTCTTAACGGGGACCTAGATAAAGAAGTGTATATGGAACAACCTCATGGATTTCATGTTGAAGGGAAAGAAGACTTGGTATGCAAATTAAAGAAATCCATCTATGGACTTAAGTAAGCCTCTCGTCAATGGTTCATTAAGTTTAGTGAGATCATACTATCCTCTGGGTTTAAGAAAAATATTATTGATGAATGTTTATACCTAAAGGTCAGTGGGAGTAAATTCATTATCTTGCTTTTGTATGTATATGACATCTTACTTGCCAGTTGTGATATTAGTTTATTACATGAAAGAAAGGCTTTTCTTTCTGAAAACTTTGAGATGAAAGATTTAGGTGAAGCTATATGTGTTGGCATTGAGATCACCAGGGATAGACCATCAGACACTTTAGGTCTTCCCAAAGGGCTTATATCTCAAAGGTTTTAGAAAGATTTAAAATGCAATCTTGTGCACCCAATAAAGTACCATTGTAAAGGTGATAAATTTAGAAAATTACAGTGTCCCAAGAATGACTTAGAAAGGAAGCAAATAGATTATATGCTCGCATATAGAAGGTTAGATCAGCTGGAGGTCATTGCATACTCGGATGCTGAATTTGGTGGCTGCCTTGACACAAGGAAGTCCACGCCGGGCTATGTGTTCCTCTTGGCAGGGGGAGCCATTACCTGGTACAGTGAAAAGCAGAGTGTTACAGTGACTTCCACTATGGCAGCTGAGTTTATTGCTTGTTTTGAGACTAGTGGTTAGGCCATTTAGTTGCGAAATTTGCTCATAGGTTTACCATTTAGAGGTTTTATGTCATGCCCCGCCAATTTAGCAGCGGAATAAATCGGGGAGGCATGAACAACGTGTATGGTAACAACAATAACACGTACAGTCACAAATATCAGAGCATCTAATGAACAATAAATTGTAATAAACTCTTCATTTTATTGATAATTCATCTAAACTATTACAACCACTAATTCAGAGCCAAAACATAGGGCTCAAAGACTTCATTACATTGGAAAAAGATAACTAAGCAAATATCTAACTAGACTCTATGATACTAAGGTCATTCCATCGCTATGACTCCAGGTCGCTCATCACTCCAGTCCATTCCCATTGGTAAGTGTAGGGTCATCATCCGACTTACCTGAAAACATAATAACAAATAACGAAGGGTGAGCGATAATGCTCAGTAGGACTTGATATCTCGTGTAAACAAGCATGCTTAAAGTGATTAATGTCTTGTAAAGTAGGTTAAATAGAGAGAATGATCAAGTATAGTCAAGAGAGAGATAACATACGATAACAAGTGAATGATATTACATTCCACAAGATTATTGCAAAACTAGGATGAAAGAGAATTGACCATATAACGAGATAGCGTGTAACAAGATAGCATGTATGGTTGCACAACGGTGCACTAGTAGAATACGACAGTAGTCACTCTAGGACAGTAGCTGTTCAGTAACAGTCAGTGATAGCACAGTAATTGCACAACATGTCTGAACTCCTCAGACTAATAGTATAACAGTCAGCGATAGCACAGTAATCGCACAGTACGTCTGAACTCCTCAGACTAATAGTATAACAGTCAGATGTCTAGCCAACTTAGAACAGTTAGTCAGAACCGGTGCAATGCAGAACACCGTCAATAGCCCCTACAGGTATTTTCGGGTGGCTCTCTGCCTCCAGGACTAGATTGGAGCCCCTCGGACACTCTCCGTGCCCTGCACATTATGCATTTGAGTCAGTAGGGTCACAGGACCCATATTATGACGCTAGATAATCATGTATAGTAGAAGCAATAGGAGCCACAATAGCTCAAGAGTCTCAAGAGAGTACTAGATGAATAGACGAGATAGTAGAGTGAACGTGAATAGATGAGAGTACAAGGATAGTAGATGAGATATGGGTATAAATGTAAAACAATGTTAAACCACGATAGTAACAGTTGCACGGCACTAGGTCGGGTACCAGCAGTCTGGTAGAAGAAGTCACAACCGCCCACTAGTCGCGTTATAAACACAGGCTAGATGGTCCGACGTGATCCAAAGATAAGAGAGAACTCACTAAGGCCGTTTGGATCGTACTGATCCCTAAGAGTGTAACAGATTTTAGGGTACAACCAGCTCGTCGGCTAAAGACGTGTGCCAAAGCCAAGAAGTCTTACGGAGGCCTTGACAAGGAGTCCCTGGTCCAGTCAAGAGTCTTCCCGATGGAGAGGTGGTTCATGTAAAGAGAAAGTGTGTAACGAAAATGTTGTCCGTCATACCTCGAGTGCTTGAAGGCAGACGAACGCGATAATGGTGTACAAGCGCGCGAATAAAACGAAACAAGTGTCATTAAAATAATAGGGAATTATGTAATTAATTTTACTTAATTACTAGATACATTATTGAATTTAATAGGGTCAAATGGAAAACATTAATGTTAAATATGTGCAAGTGTAAAGAAATCAAGAGAGCATGAATAATCGTGCACATGGCCTTTAATTAATGAGAATTATTTAAATATTAACAAATAAAAATATTCATGTCATTTACTAAGCTTAACAGTACATGATTTAACTTGTACAAGGGTTAAATAGCATATAGAACAGGGGCATAAGCACAATTAACAGTTCTGGCAGAAATTCTGGAAACGCGACGGGGGTGCCCGATGCGATCAAGTCGCAACGGGGGGTCCAAGCGCGACAGCGAGACAACGCGATGGGGTGCCTGTCGCGACTTCATGTCGCGACGGGGCGGTCTGGCGCGACAACCGAACTGGTCGGCCTGGCCCGGTTCGGGGGTGGGAACACGACAGCGCGGGCCGTCGCGTTAAGGTCACGATGGTTCGGCCGATCGCGACCCCTCTGAGGTCGTGATGGGTCGGGCCGTCGCGACTTCAGAGGCGCAGGCTGACCCAGAAAAGGCATTTTGCCCTTTTGGGTTTTGGTCCTTCCCTCCAAAGTGTGATACAGTGCTCTTCTAAAATCAATATAAATTCGTACGATGATCCAAAAATCATGAAAACTTTTAAATGAAAGTACACTCATAGATCTATCAACAAGCATGAGTAATTAGGAAACAGACGAGGTTTGTGCATGCTTTAACAAGGTTACATTTCAGTGACCTAAACATGCGCAGTCATGGAAGAATGATTTAATTAGCAACAAATACATAATGGAAATAAGGAAAATAGGGGCGTTTGAAAGCTAACAGGAAGTAGTATTTACGAGAATTATTTCAGGGCATGGGATCATGTGTAAATGAGGATTGAACACAAACATGATGGTTCGGGCACAACATGTTAATAGAAGTTCGGGCATTTAATTCGCCCTCATGGAAGAAACGAAAAAGCGAAACGAGGGGGCTTTTGAAAGAGGATCAATTTCGTGGTAAGGGATTTGGGTAGTCTAGGATTTGGGTAGGTTAGGATTCTTTTTAGGATAGATTTGAGCTAGTAAATAATTATTTCACCCCTTTTTGAATTACTTTTATTTTTAATGCGAATTTCACTAATTTAACTCCCATCCCATGATGGGCTCTTTTCATTTGGGCCAAACAATTCATGTTAGGACTATTAGTAAAACCCATTATTAATTTAACTTAATGGGTATTGATTTAATTCTATTTATTCACCATTTATTCTAATTTAAATCTATTTATTACACTTATTCAATAAATTTCTTATTTTAATTTATTTTAATATTATTTATATCAATATTTCTAACCTTCATCATTTGGGCTCTTACTCTTGGCCCAATAAGTTATGTGAGCTTAATTGTACAACCCATGTTCTTAATGGGTTTTTAATTATCTTTTTATTAAAGAATTTATTCATGGGCCAAGATTGCCTATTGGTCCGATTATCATAATGGGCTATCAACCCATATTATTTAAAGTCTACTCACATGTTTATTTTAATTTATAATCCACTTTGGCTCATAAGATAATGGGTTCTCCGACTTATTCCTTAATTATGCTAATAAGTCGCATAAATTCTTAAACTAAGTCCAAATGATTTTTCTATGCCCAAATTTCATGATGGGTCATTAGATAACATTATTTAAAGCACAAATACTAATTTTATGAAATATTTATATGAGTTTATACGCATGCAATAATGATGCGTACCTTTTTAACTACTTGAATATATTAATAGATAAAATTTCAATTTATCTATAATGTTTTAATTAATAAATTTTTCGGGGTACTACATCCTCCCCCACTTAAAAGAATTTGGTCCCCAAATTCATATGATACGATATGACTACCAATTTATTCTGAATATTTCATTCCATCATCTCTCCCACTTAGAACTTTGCTATCGAGAAAATAATATGAACTTCAAACTAAGGGTTTAGTGATGCTACCTTGTCCACCCTTATTGACAAGAGCTTGTTACCGTCTTTGGCGTGGAGTTTGGTTCTTCTTTATTGGGCAATCGATGACTCGGTGTTGTTGACTTCCACAACGTAAGCATCTGCCCAATTTCTTCCAACAGTTATCAATCTGATGCCTGGCTTTTTACAAAATTTACAGAATTCCTTCCGCTTTACTTCCCCTTTCATTCTCTTGCTATCTACTGTATCTCTTCCTTTATTATCATTGAAATGGTTAGCACGTTCCCTTTTCAACGCCTTCTTCTTATGGATCTTTTCAAAAAGTCTCATTGTGTCCTCTACTATTTGAGCTCTCAATACCATGTCTGAATATACTACAAGGTTTAGCGGAGCCAACTTTTCCCAGAACACAGGTCTCAACCCTTCTAAGAATATCTTTGCCTTCATTTTTCCGTACTCACCAAATGTGGTGCATGCTGTGCTAGTCTTTCAAATTGTGCTTCATATTCTGCTACAAACATCATTCGTTATTTTAAATTGTCGAATTCATTTGCCTTCTTCTCACGAATCCTCTCAGAAAAATATTTGGTGTTTAAGAGTTCTAAAAATTCATCACACTCTATGTTGATGTCGGGTAATTGTCGACTGACAGCTTCCCACCAAGCTTTAGCATCGCGGTCCAATTGGAAGGTTGCCAGAAGAACTTTCTCCTGCTCTGAACATTGCATAACTCTAAAGATCCGTTTCATCGCCTTCACCCAATTTTCAGCTTCATCGGGATCCGGAGTTCCATTAAACCTAGAAGGATTCATTCTTTGGAAGTTCCCGTATAAATCTCCTGCTCCATTTCTTGCTCCTGCTAGAATCACGTTGTTAAGGGCTTGAGTTAACCCCTGTACGGTCCTTTGCAAGTCCCTCATTTGTGCACGCTCACCAGCCATCTCCACTAATCTCCTGCGAGCAAATTTTATTTCTTTTAGACTTTGGGTGCTAAGGTATTACTAAGTTGATACATATATATATATATATATATATATATATATATATATATATATATATAATATACATCTGATCTTAACCATGGTTCTACCCAATCCTCACATAGGTATGGTGGTTGACTTAGACACATGTCAGGTCAATTCACCTAGAACATCCTAGACTTAAAATATCTTATTAAGGACATCCTAGGCTCTGATACCAACTGTCATGCCCCGCCAATTTAGTAGCGGAATAAATCGGGGAGGCATGAACAACGTGTATGGTAATGACAATAACACGTACAGTCACAAATATCAGAGTATCTAATGAATAATAAATTGTAATAAACTCTTCATTTTATTGATAATTCATCTAAACTATTACAACCACTAATTCAGAGCCAAAACATAGGGTTCAAAGACTTCATTACATTGGAAAAAGATAACTAAGCAAATATCTAACTAGACTCTATGATACTAAGGTCATTCCATCACTATGACTCCAGGTCGCTCATCACTCCAGTCCATTTCCGTTAGTAAGTGTAGGGTCATCATCTGACTTACCTGAAAATACAATAATAAATAACGAAGGGTGAGCGATAACGCTCAATAGGACTTAATATCTCGTGTAAACAAGCATGCTTAAAGTGATTAATGTCTTGTAAAGTAAGTTAACTAGAGAGAATGATCAAGTATAGTCAAGAGAGAGATAGCATACAATAACAAGTGAACGATATTACATTCCACAAGATTATTGCAAAACTAGGATGAAAGAGAATTGATCATATAACGAGATAGCGTGTAACAAGATAGAGTGTATGGTTGCACAACGGTGCACTAGTAGAATACGACAGTAGTCACTCTAGGACAGTAGCTGTTCAGTAATAGTTAGCGATAGCACGGTAATCGTACAGTACATCTAAACTCCTCAGACTAATAATATAACAGTCAGATGTCTAGCCAACTTAGAACAGTTAGTCAAAACCGATGCAATGTAGAACACCATCAATAGCCCCTGCAGGTATTTTCGGGTGGCTCTCTGCCCCTAGGACTACATTGGAGCCCCTCGGACACTCTCCGTGCCCTGCACACTATGCATTTGAGTCAGTAGGGTCACATGACCCATATTATGGCGCTAGACAGTCATGTATAGTACAAGCAATAGGAGCCACAACAGCTCAAGAGTCTCAAGAGAGTACTAGATGAATAGACGAGATAGTAGAGTGAACGTGAATAGATAGAGTACAAGGATAGTAGATGAGATAGGGGTATAAACGTAAAACAACGTTAAACCACGATAGTAACAGTTGCACGGCACTAGGTCGGGTACCGGCAGTCTGGTAGAAGAAGTCACCACCGCCCACTAGTCGAGTTATAAACACAGGCTAGATGGTTCGGCGTGATCCAAAGATAAGAGAGAACTCACTAAGGCCGTTTGGATCGTACTGATCCCCAAGAGTGTAACGGATTTTAGGGTACAACCAGCTCGTCGGCTAAGGACGTGTGCCAAAGCCAAGAAGTCTTACGGAGGCCTTGACAAGGAGTCCTTGGTCCAGTCAAGAGTCTTCCCGATGGAGAGGTGGTCCATGTCAAGAGAAAGTGTGTAACGAAAACGTTGTCCGTCATGCCTCGAGTGTTCGAAGGCAGAGGGACGCGATAACGGTGTACAAGCGTGCGAATAAAACGAAGACAAGTGTCATTAAAATAATAGAGAGTTATGTAATTAATTTCACTTAATTACCAGATACATTATTGAATAATTTAATAGGGGTCAAATGGCAAACATTAATGTTAAATATGTGCAAGTGTAAAGAAATCAAGAGAGTATGAATAATCATGCACATGGCCTTTAATTAATGAGAATTATTTAAATATTAATAAATAAAAATATTCAGGTAATTTACCAAGCTTAACAGCACATGATTTAACTTGTACAAGGGTTAAATAGCATATAGAACAGGGGCATAAGCACAATTAACAGTTCTGGCAGAAATTCTGGAAATACGACGGGGGTGCCCGTCGCGACTTGTTAAATAGCATATAGAACAGGGGCATAAGCACAATTAACAGTTATGGTAGAAATTCTGGAAACGCGACGGGGGTGCCCGTCGCGATCAAGTAGTGACGGGGGGTCCAGGCGCGACAGCGAGAGAACGCGACGGGGTGCCTGTCGCGACTTCATGTCGCGACAGGGCAGTCTGGCTCGACAACCGAACCGGCAGGCCTGGCCCGGTTTGGGGGTGGGAACGCGACGGCGCGGGTCGTCGCGTTAAGGTCGCGACGGTCCGGCCGACCGCGACCCCTCTGAGGTCGCGATGGGTCGGGCCGTCGCGACTTCAGAGGCGCAGGCCGACCCAGAAAATGGATTTTTCCCTTTTGGGTTTTGGTCCTTCCCTCCAAAGTGTGATACAGTGCTCTTCTAAAATCAATATAAATTCGCACGATGATCCAAAAATCATGAAACTACTTTTAAATAAAAGTAGACTTATAGATCTATCAACAAGCATGAGTAATTAGGAAACAGACAAGGTTTGTGCATGCTTTAATAAGGTTACATTTCAGTGACCTAAATATGCGTAGTCATGGAAGAATGATTTAATTAGCAACGAATACATGATGGAAATTAGGGAAAATAGGGGCGTTTGAAAGCTAACAGAAAGTAGTATTTATGAGAATTATTTTAGGGCATTGGATCATGTGCAAACGAGGATTGAACACAAACATGATGGTTCAGACACAACATGTTAATAGAAGTTCGGGCATTTAATTCACCCTCATGAAAGAACAAAAAAGAGCAAAACAAGAGGGCTTTTGAAGAGGATCATGAAAACTACCTAGGGTAATTTTTACACGATTTTAGCTTGAGAGATTGCCTACCTTTTCTCGTGGGTAATGAAAACCTAAGGTTGTGGACGAAGAAGAAGAGAGAACCTCCTTGCTCCAAGCCCTTCCTCTCCTTGCTCCTCGTCCTTAGCCTCCCTCCTTCGTCCTCCAAAGCTTCAGCAACGAGTTATGGCTTGGTAGAGACAAATTAGGGGTGTTTTGATGGGTTTAAGAGTCCTAATTAGTTAAAACTCTTCCTTCTCCTTCAAACTCCAAATTTCATATTTATCTCCCCCTTTTCTATCATTTATCCATCCATTTAGCTTGGGGAGAACTCCAATTTTGTGGCTAAAGGATTTGGGTAGGTCTAGGATTCTTTTTAGGATAGATTTGAGCTATTAAATAATCATTTCACCCCTTTTATGAATTACTTTTATTTTTAATGCGAATTTCACTAATTTAACTCCCATCCCATGATGGGCTCTTTTCATTTGGGCCCAACAATTCATGTTAGGACCATTAGTAAAATCCATTATTAAATTAACTTAATGGGTATTGATTTAATTCTAGTTATTCACCCTTTATTCTAATTTAAATCTATTTATTACACTTATTCAATAAATTTCTTATTTTAATTTATTTTAATATTATTTATGCCAATATTTCTAACCTTCATCATTTGGGCTCTTACTCTTGGCCTAATAAGTTATGTGAGCTTAATTGTACAACCCATGTTCTTAATGGGTTTTTAATTATCTTTTTATTAAAGCATTTATTCATGGGCCAAGATTGCATATTGGTCCGATTATCATAATGGGCTATCAACCCATATTATTTAAAATCTACTCACATGTTTATTTTAATTTATAATCCACTTTGACTCATAAAATAATGGGTTCTCCGACTTATTCCTTAATTATGTTAATAAGTCGCATAAATTCTTAAACTAAGTCCAAATGATTTTTCTATGCCCAAATTTCATGATGGGTCATTAGAGAACATTATTTAAAGCACAACTACTAATTTTATGAAATATTTATATGGGTTTATACACATGCAATAATGATACGTACCTTTTTAACTACTTGAATTTATTAATAGATACAATTTTAATTTATCTATACTTTTTTAATTAATAGATTTTTAGGGGTACTACATCCTCCCTCACTTAAAAGAATTTGGTCCCCAAATTCATATGATACGATATGACTACCAATTTATTCTGAATATTTCATTCCATCATCTCCCCCACTTAGGATTTTGCTATCGAGAAAATAATATGAACTTCAAACTAAGGGTTTAGTGATGGTACCTTGTCCACCCTTATTGGCAAGAGCTTGTAACCGTCTTTGGCGTAGAGTTTGGTTCTTCTTTATTGGGCAATCGATGACTCGGTGTTGTTGACTTTCACAATGCAAGCATCTGCCCAATTTCTTCCAATAGTTATCAATATGATGCCCTGGCTGTAGACGGCCTCCCCCCCCGCAACGAACTAGGCAGGGAAAAGAACATGGTCCCGCGATGGAAAAGGAGTTTGTAAATTTAAAAGAGAAAGGGGGGGGGAAGAGGTGGAGTAGAAGGCAATGAAGATAATGACGAAAATGAAATGTGCGTGTGTGCACGACAATGTGTTGCGATCGCCAGGTGCGCGTGGGCACCAAATGTAATGGGCAAGAGGAAAGGTGATGTGTACTTACCTCCACCCGAAGAAAAAGCGGGAGTTTCGCGATGGGTCCTCCTTCCTTCTTCCGCCGGCCAACCGACGAAGAAGATTTAACTCCGGTTACCCTACAAAAGGATGAACAACAAGAAACATGTGAAAGAGAAGTGAGACTGTGAAGTGTAGTAATATGTAAACGGAGTAGGGTATACAAAGCATGCAAATGGGGATTAGCGCACCTTGTGGAGGCGGTATTAAACCCCTAAAAAGGTAGGTGGGGGAGAGTGTGATGTGTGGTTGTGTAATGCATTCATAAAATTAAAAGAGAGATGAGAAGGGTGAAGGCAGAGGTGGCAGCATAGCCCGTTAATGACGGAGGATGATGAGGGTGTGTAGGAGGCGCCAATGGAGCTTCTCCCGCCATGTTCCCGTGCTCGGAGACGTCACTACGTGAGGAGGATGACACGAGGATGGCACGCGCTCTCGTCTCGACTCCGGAACGTAAAGTTCCGATTCGCCGGAGTCTCGCCTCGGAAGGTTGGAGAATTGGAGCTCGGAGGTCGGGGAAGGAATCCGGCAGGGCTTCGCCGTGGTTTAGATGGATGCCAAATGAGCTACCCCCGAGTTTGTATTTATAGCCGAAATCGCATCCAATGCAGCGGACGTTTATCAGACCTAAAAGATGTCCGCCTGACATGCTGCGATTCAGACAATCCTTGATTTGCGTAAGATTTGACATTTTTCATGATGATAGTAGCTATAAGCTAGGTTATAAATCACGTCCTACCTAACAGCCGCATTTCCTTAATCAATTCAAATCACTGACAGAATTTGACACTTTCCAAATCGCAGCGTCTGACACGGACGTGGTTTCAACCAGACATCAAGATTTTGATGCGGCATTCATTTAATGCTGCTGACAGGGCGTAGCAGAAAAGTTTGACTTATGAATTACGGCGAGTCAAATGGACGTGTTTTATAAAGTAACTGTTGTGTCGTTTTGCAAGCGTTTTCTGCGTCAACAGGAGCCGATGTGGATAAATACTTGTAAAACGGCGTCCGACGATTAGGACGCGATTTCTTGAAAATTCAAACCTTTGGGAAAATTATCAGAGAAATTCTAGGAAATTCAAGAAAGTTATGGAGTTACTCGAGAAGTTAATTGAGAATAGCCACTTTTGAGGCGTTACGGTGCAACATGAAATTTACTCGAGGTGCTGCCGAATTGGCGTGTCTACAGCTACCTCGCCTTGGCGTCTGCTTTGCAAGGTAGTGAAGCGAAGTGATATGAAATGAAAGAAATGGAGTGGTGTGAATTGAGTGGAACGAAGCGGAATGACTGAAAAGTAGACGCCTAGGTGTGATGAGACACGCCTCAACAACACACGACAGGAGCTGTTCTTTAGTCCAAAATGAAGTGGTTTGTTGACAATCTCAAGAGAAAACTCAATGCTTCAGAGAAAGGGGTGTGCACGTGGGCACGGAAAAAGGAGAGATCAACTTCTAGCGTCGGGAAGTACCTAAGGACACAATCCGTTAGGTTTCACCTTTGGGGGCGTCTGCCACTGCCGCAGGTGGATCTTTGGGAGAATAACTAAATTGAAAGAAATCCAAAGCAGCGAGCTTCTCAGGCGACGATTTTCAAACAACAACATAATGGACTAAATACTTGACTCAGAGTGGATTATTTCATGTTATTTGGATTTGAGGAGCAAGTGGCTCTTTTCAGTTAAAAACGAGAGTGATCTTCCAGAGTTATGCTCAAAAGGGTCCTATATGATGCATGCTGGGCTAAAGAAAAAAAACATAAAGCAAAGGAAAGTATAAAATAATCAAGGATAATATTGTTACGTTGCGGAAGTCAGGATACCAGACGGAACCATCGTCCCTCCACAGCGCAACGACCTATCCTCAAGTCGTAAGACTCCTCTGGAATTATCATTGTTTTTGGCGGAGGAGGGGAACTCAAACTCCAGTTTTGTCAGAGCCTCGAGGTCCTTGATGTGCTCTAATAAAGTATACCATATAGTAAGATGCAATATTTACAATACCGAGGTAGTGGTTTCCGAGGATGATCATGTATTGTACGGCAAAAGACATCCAGACCATGTGCTCAAAGATTGATTAGCATTGATAAGCAACAAATGATAGAATGACAAACATTGCTACTTGTAAAAATACGGCGAGCAATCTGGACACCTATAAGTAGAGAATCACGGCCACTAGCTTGGACGTGCTTACACAGGCTGCTCCGGAGTGTGGGAATGTTTGACCATGACCATCCTTGCCAAGAATTGTAACCATTCTTGCATTGCATGAAATTTTGTCAAAGATGGTTACATGAAAAGCCAGACCGCCCACACTCTTGAACACCAAGAGGCACCGAAGACCCAACTTTCATCAAAGCACACATATTTGCCTTCATCGCTAACCTTGGTATTTCAAGCTCTACAGAGAGGATCCATGAGTGTGACGCGTGTCGAATTCTCTCTGATGAACCACTTGGTGAGCCTCTGTGGCATAGCAAAATTTAGTAGCGAAGCCAGGAAGCAACACCCTGAAGAACTTGAACCTGCGAAGATTAGGATGATTTATTGCATAAATTGCTAGGCCTTGGGTCCCTCTTGCTTATCATGAAGTTGGAGTGCCAATTTGAACTTTCTTAGCCTTCATGAAGTGAAAGAAAATGAGTTATGTGAAGACCCTTTATCCGCGTCCAGAGTGTGGGGCGCCGCTTTTTTTTTTTTTTACAAATAGCGTCTGGGCAGCCGGACGCCTTTCAAAACTAAATAGCGTCTTCTGATGCGGACGCGATCAATGCCATCAGTCTGATTGGAAGCTTTGGCTCTTTCCCTTCAATGGGAACATGGGGTATGGGGCAGCTGCAGGAGATAACATATCTCCGAGATTCCCTTTTCAAACCCCCGTGCTTCCCTCTTCTATTTAAAGGCACAAACTCCCCCCTTTTGAATCAAAGAGAAGGAGATGGAGGGTGAAAGGAGGGGGAGAAGGGAAGAAGGGAAAGAAGGGCTCTGGAGAGAGATGGAGGGTTTCCATAGATTAAGCCAATTGGAGGGCCATATCTGCAAACTTGTCCAAGCAAAGATGGTAAGTTGATGATTTTGATTTGTTGATAGATTTGCTTTGACATGTTATTAATCATTTTGTTCGGTGTTTTCCCTCTTGACCTTCTTTCCATCTACCTCTTTCAAATGACTGGTTCCTATACCACGGCTACCCCTTTAGGATTACCCGCTCTTCCCGGGTAATCGACGTTTCATGCGCCTCCCCTGGCTTCATCAATTAACCTCCACCATTACTCCTGATATGACCGCTATCCATAGACAATGGGGGATTAACAACCTTATTGTTCATGCCAAAAGGTACCACGAGATCCACCTTGATTGGGCGGCTCTCGGGGCATTGATCGAATTGTGGCACCCTCAAACCAACACATTTCTCTTCCGAACTTTTGAAGCCACTATTCTTTTGGAAGAGGCTGAACTCTTGTTAGGTTTGAAGTGAATGAAGTAGGGAGAGGAAGAAAGAATGGCGATCATGCCAATACATTATTCAAGCAGGGCGGTGCTCGAGAGTTTCATGGATCCGGGGGAGGCACAAAGCGTCCGGGCTCCATAAGGGATAAACCTCAAAAAGTTGGCGGCTTGGACCACGAGGGAGATATCGAGAACAAGGGACGACGAGAGACTTGAGCAGGTAATGAAGGGATTTGCCATCTGCGTGGCGGGCGCGCTCCTCTTCCCTTCGATAGACAATGTTTTGGAAGAAGATCAGCTTGGTGCGGTTTGCGCCATCTGGGAAGGGGAGAGGTTGGGACCGGCGGTGCTAGCCTTTCTCTATAGTGGGCTCACGGCGGCGAGCTTGGGTAGGCCTCCTTACAGATCAATGCTTTTATTAACTTGTTGGACTGACCTACACTTCAAGTTTTCTTTGAGTAATGATGTTGCAAGCTCATCCCGGATCTTCTCCAAAAGTCCGCTCAAACACTTGGATCACATTGTGGGCTTAGAGGGGTGTGTGGCGAACTGAGAGCCGCAACTCAAGACGCAGGCGGACTGGCGTGACTTCTTCCGATACATGCCCGAGAGCGCCTTCACTTTTACTCCGACGTCATTTCTTGCCCGAGATGTGCGGACCCGACTAGCACCTGGTGTGGATTTGCGGTTGATTGGAGTGTCCGAATTTGTTCTCTACAATCCACACCGCTGCCTTCCTCAACTCGGACTTTCACGGCGCATCTTCGAAGGACCATCCCACCTCCCGCCGATCAAACGGCGTGACATCGGTACCAATAATGATGGCGAGGAGGCAAACACTATCAAAGCTATATGGAATATTTGCACCTTCAGGAGGCCGACTTCAGATGTAACGGAGATTGAAAATGATTGGATGAATTATGTAAGGGAGCTCAGGAAATTGTGGCCGAAAGTGGCCGTTTGTAAACGGCACAATTGAATCCTTAATGAAAAAAAAAATTATTTCCTTCACACGGCCAAGAACGTCCCCAGAATAAGATCATTTCTTCCAAACTGCATGGATTTTCTCCTCAAAACAAAACCTCGGTTGGCCCTTATAACCGCATCCATTATAGAGGACACCTTTCATATGAAAAGCGTCCACCATTGTGGCCGCGAATCAATTTCCAAACTGAGCACGACAATTAGGCTTGTCTCCTTCCTACGATGTTCAATGAGAGGGCTAAAGAGGTAAAAGAGTTCGAAATAATCAAATTCCCTCTGATGGAGTGCTTGGAGACTCTTATGTGGCGCCGCCAATTTGGTGGCGAAGCCAGGAAGGGCGACGACAGATTCTAATGATGAGAGGCCGTAAAGAAGTTGCGACGGCAGAGTCTGACATGCCGTCCTCATTTCAACTGAACAGCTTGCTTCAGAGGGCTCTAGCATCTCCTAAGGCCGTCCCCATATAGACTAAAGAGCTTCTTCCACAAATCGCGGAGTCCCAACCGGCCGCCCCAAAGGAAACTTATTCGCGTCCGAATAAAGCACCGTGGTTCTCTTAAATAGCGTCGACCAAGTTAGACGCAGTTTGGAACATCCTTTCAAATTTCAAACGGTGTGCCTTTCCGGGTTCTACGCCGGATAATGATTACTTCTGAATCACGGCGAACCGCCCGGACGCCTTTCGACCTGTGTTTTCCAATTCTGCGTCCGCTTATGTTGACGGCTATAGAATCTCAAATTTCAAACCTCGACGCCCGCGCCGATGCAATGATGACTTTGGAAATAGTGGCGACTTCCTTGGGGGCAATTCACAATAAAAATGCGGCTACTGCGTTGGACGCGATTTGTGAAACGTCGCCGAAACAACAAAAACCGCCCGAAGGCGACTATTCTGGACGTTTCAAACTTCTTCCCTCTCCGATCCCTCTCTTCTACTCTCTAATTCTCTTCTCTTCTCTCTTAATCTCGTTACTCTCCCTCTCTCTTTCCTTAATCCCTCCCTTCCTCTCTTGAGGTGATGGCGAAACGGAGGAGGGAGGACGACGGCGAAGGCTCGCCGAGGGAGACGATGGAGGCGACAGTGGGGGGCGCAGTGACGGTGGATCTGGCAGCGGCGACACCCGGGATGGCGGAGATCTCCGTGATGGTTGTGGAGATGACGGCGTCGCCTGGCGAGGGGCTCGCCATTGTCCCGGTGGTCGAAGCGGTGGCGTCAAAGGATGGACCGGAGGAGGATGACGATGAGGACGACGATGAGGAGGCGGCGGAGGCGAACCAGGCGGAGCGCCGACGCGGTCGGCATGGTCGGGAAATCCCCTCCCGACCGAAAATGGTAGGCCCTCCCCCCCTTTCTCTCTTGGGTTCGGGTAGAAGGGTAAAGCGAGAGGCGGTCGGCGTCGGGCGATGGATGGTGTGAACCGCGTCCAAACCAGAGGACGCGGTTCATGCCCACGAAATGCGGCCACTTGAGGGTGCGCAAAATGGGAGATGAAACGCGGCCGCCTGGTGGGCGTGACTTGGGAACTGAAACGCGCCCCCTGGTTTGGACGCATTTCAAAGGTCACCTGAGGGTCACGAAATTGGCTTGCTGCACACAGTTAATTTCTTTTAATGCAAGACTTATGCTTTGATTTGTTTGTATTGCAGGGAGTGATGAAGGCGAGGACCATGTGGCCCCTCGTCCTGGGGGCATATCAGGGGCTCCCAAACTTTCAGAGAGAGAGGGTCCGGGAGATGGGGTTCGGACTGATCTTGGAGATCGAGCCCTTTTTCGTGGACCCTCCCCTGATCCAGGATTTGAGGGAAAGATGGAACAGGGCTAGCAGGGCCTTCTTGTTTCCATGGGGCCATATGATCCTGAGTTTGGAGGACGTGACCCAGATTATCGGGTTACGAGTTGATGGGGAGGCGGTGAGCGGCGTGACGTACGCTGACTACACCGAGCATGTTCAGGATCTCCTGGGCTTGGACCCCCATGGAGATGAGGCTGGAGACAGGAGGATGGTGGGGCGGGTTGCCTTGCTGGAGACCCTGGGGCTGGCTGGAGTGCGCCAATGGTCAGAGGAGACGCTGCAAGAGTTCGTGCAGTGAGCGCGCGGGGCTGGCGCACATGGCGTACGGCCAGGACCCTGAGGACAGAGATCGAGCAGACCGGGACCTCCGACGGTTCCTGGTATTCTTCTTCGGAAAGTTGCTGTTCACCACGAAGGGTGACAGCATCCACTGCCGGTTCCTGGAGCTGCTCGAGGACCTGGGCAGAGTCAGGGACTACGCGTGGAGTGCGGCCCTCCTGGCCCACACCTTCACAGATCTCTCCACCGGTACCGGGCGAGAGACGACCGTGGGCGGCTTCACGCCCTTCCTACAGGTATGAAGCTCCAATTTTATTTTACCTGCACTACATTGATCTGCATTTGTTAAAAATTGTGACTGACTGGTGTGTGTATGCAAGTGTGGATCTACTACTACCTCCCTCTGGGCAGGGCGACTGAGGTGCGTCCGGGTGCGGTGCCCCTTGCACGGAGGTGGCTCCCGAGGGTGACCACCGCCACGTACTTCTTCCAGTTGGAGGTGCTTCTCTGTGAGATCTGGGATTTCCTGGCTCTACTGGTACGCACCGCACTTGCTTCCCTTTAACCTATGCATGCAATTTTTATGTGACTGACTTAATGCATATGCAGGTTGTTTGGGAGCCTTACGCGGGCATGGGAGACGACGGCCAGCCATGGGTGGAGAGTGGCCGGCCTCGGTTTAGGAAGGACGTGTGGGTCCACTGCCTAAACGAGATCGAGTCGCTCCGCTTACGGTTGGCTGCTCGTACCCTAGGCCTACACCAGGCGTGGCTTGAGGTGGAGGAGCCTCGGGGCATCGAGCGGAAGACACGGGGGAAGGCGAAGATGGTCGATTGGCATCTTCGCTTTCCCGACCAGCACGCGGACTGGGAGTAGGGTGGTCAGCTGGTAGAGTCGGACGCGACCGATAGTCTCGACTACCTCCGTCGGTTCCAGGAGGAGTACGAGGGCCAAGACTTCATGAGGCTTGCCAGGGTATGCATCTTGAACTCTAAACGTCTTTATATGTATGCATTTATCTAACAATTGAATGCATGCAGGATGCTCATGATAAGCTGATTGGTCAGCTCTGCACCCAGCTGGCTGTTGGGTTGAGTGTGTTTTGGAATTTCCTAAAGTTGTATTTTAATGATGACCAATGAACATCACTCATACTTTGATTTTGATGATGACATATTGTGATTTTAATGATGAGATATTATGATTTTAATGATGACATGTTGTGATTTTAATGATGACATGTTGTGATTTTAATGATGACATGTTGTGATTTTAATGATGACATGTTGTGATTTTAATGATGACATATTGTGATTTTGATGATGATATGTTGAACATGTTATACATTTTATACATATCACAATAATGCTTAGACAACATGTTTTTGATGTTTAATATCTCATATCTTAATGATAATATCTTGTACTAATGACTTATGTGTTAAATTTTCAGGTTCACACATTTTTGTCTTGGTAGTGTCGACACTAGATCAAGTAAGGTCGACACTAGACCCAGTTTCTAGCAGACCAGTTTGTCTGACTGGGACAGCAGGTCGACACTAGATCAAGTCAGGTCGACACTAAGTCAAAGCAGGTCGACACTAGATCAAGTCAGGTCGACACTAGATCAAAGCAGGTCGACACTAGATCAGGGCAGGTCGACACTAGACCCAGTTTCCAGCAGACCAGTTTGCCTGACTGGGACAACAGGTAGACACTAGATCAGGGCAGGTCGACACACTCCAGCTGAAACTCAAAAATGTGAATTTCTCTGTACACGTGGCTGCTTGGGATTTAGGGGATTTGACCTAGGTTTCCGTGCCCATGCACCCCAAAGCACTTTATGGACATATGGGGCTATAAATACCCATGTTCCTTATACCCCAAAGGAAAGAGAGCCCATACACTACCAGAAGAAGCCTTTTGGCGGCCAAAGGGGGTTCTCCAGATCTGTCTCCATCTCCAGAAGCTGCAAGCCATCCTTTCAAGAGGAAGGACAAGGGAATCAAGGGGAATCCCTGGAGAGAAGGTTGCTGTGCAAGGCAAGGGAGCAGATCCAACTGAAGAGGCTCAGGAGAAGAAGGATTTCTGGCATTTCAGATGCCATCAAAGCAGAGCATCGCCAATTGAGGAGAATCTCCATCGATTTCCATCAAGGCTCCTCAATTGAAGCGTCTGCAAGGCCTCTTCATTGAAGAACACTCTTTCTACATCCATTTTCCTCATCCAGAGTTTGTTCTTTCTTATTTCGTCTGTGAGATTTGTGCATGAAGTTCTGCACAAATTTCTGTGTACGAATCTGTCTTGAATCAGATCATTGCTAGAGGATCTGATCTCTTTTGTGTTTGATCTAGCTTTTGTATTGTGAGCCATCGAGCTCTGGTTTGTGAGTCTTCGCACTCACTGTGTGGTTTGAGTTGTCATGCTCAATTTGGAGTCGTCGTACTCCGGTTGTTGTTTGGGCCGTCGTGCTCAGTTTGGAGTCGTCGTGCTCCAGGTGTTTCTTGAGTCATCATGCTCAAGGGTGTTTGGAGTCGTCGTGCTCCTGTGTGAGTTGTACTCAAGGTTTTGAGTAGTGTGGCCTCACTGTGTGAGGGGTGGACGTAGGAGTCACTGGAGGTGATTTCCGAACCACCTAAAATCCTCTATGCATTGGTTTGAATTGTGGTTTGCCTTTGTATCTCGCTAGATGCATGAATAGGGATTTCATTCACACTACTAATTGATTTGCTCACACACACTAATCACACTTCAGATCAGTAAATTGTTTGGGTGATTTGATCTCTGATTCGAAGTAATTTTTGAATTGCTTAAGCTTCCGCATTAATTGGTGTTAGATCTATTCAACCCCCCCTTCTAGATCTGATCCTTCCACCCATCCATTCCTAACAATTGGTATCAGAGAGGGTTAATGTCTGTTACTGATCTGATTTGATTGCTTCTGTTTGATCTCTGTGTTAATTGCTTGAATTGTTTGCTTGATCTTTCACCATCTCATTCTAATTGATGGATTCTCGAGGATTTATAGCTGAAGGCCATTCCATTAATAGACCACCATATTTTGATGGGTCTGATTGTTCATACTGGAAAAATCGCATGCAAGTTTTTCTTAGGGCTCAAAACTATGAAATCTGGAGGATAGTTGAAGTGGGTCCTTATGAAAATCATGAAGATGAGGAGAATTGGACTAGAGAGCAAATTAGGAAAGCTACTCTTAATTACAGTGCCATGAATATGCTTCAATGTGCTGTCCACCCTAAAGAATATTCTAGAATATCCATGTGTAAATCTGCTAAAGAAATGTGGGATAAACTTGAATTAATGTATGAGGGAACATCTCAAGTTAGTTAAATCAAAGCAAACATACTTGTTTCTGAATATGAATTGTTTATGATGAAATCTGACGAATCAATTTCTGAAATGTTTGCTAGGTTTATGACAATTGTCAATGGACTGAAAGCACTAGGTAAGGAATACACTGATGCTGATCTGGTAATAAAAGTCTTGTGCTCTCTATCATATATTTGGCACACAAAGGCTACAGTGATTGAAGATTCTAAGGATTTATCCAAAATCTCTTTAGATGAACTCATAGGATCTTTAATGACTTATGAAATAAATCTGAAAAGAAGTGAAGAACATTTTCTTAAAGCTAAACCAATAGCACTTAAAGCTTCATCAAGCAATAAAGAGAAAAGTCAAGAAAAATCAAGTTCTGAAGAGTCTGAGTCTAATGAGGATGAACTTGCCCTCATGACTAGGCAATTTAGAAATTATTTAAAATCAAGAAGAGGAAAATTCAATGGAAAGAAAAAATATCCTTCTAATAAAAGGAATGCTTCTTTTTCAAATTTCAATGCTAGCAGAAATCAAAAAACTGATGAAGATATTGTTTGCTACATGTACAACAAGATAGGACACATGAAAGGTGAGTGTCCTGAGATCAAAAAGGACAAATACAAGAAGAACAACAAATTGAAGAAGCCAAAAGCCATGATTGCAACTTGGTCGGATGAAGACCAAAGTCAGGATGAAGAAGAGAACTCTTCAAGTTCAGCAAATGATGAGTTATGCTTTATGGCCAACAACAGTGATGAAAAGGATTCACAAAGAAAAGGAGCAAAAGAAATTCACAAGCACTTGATGGCAAAGAAGAGCTTCAATGAATCCAGAAAATCAACAATTCAAAAGACTTTGGCTCTAACAGCACATTCCATGAGCTCAGAGCATTCTGCATCCTCTTCAGAACACAAGAATTCAAATGGGTCTACAAGGTTAGGTAAATCAATTCCAGATCTATTTATGTATTCTAATTCTGATTCTGATGCAGATGAAAGCATGTCTCATGTTGAATTGATTGAATTCTGTGAAAAGATACAAAATCTTAATGCAAATCTGAACACTAAGAATAAAGATTTGAAAAAGACTTTAAAACATTGCCATAAAAAAAGTGAAAAAGGGAAAAGTACACTTGAATTGCTCCAAAACAATGATAAAGATCTTTCACAAGAAAATGAGAATTTGAAAGGTGAAGTTGAGAAATTAAATTATGAGAAAGAGAATTTGGAAGATGAAGTCCAAATCTGTGAAAATAAACTGAATGGATTGAAAGAAAACCATGAGCTATTGAAATCAAAAGTTATTGATCTGGAAAATAAAAATGGAAAATTAATTGATCTCAATGAAAACTTCAAATTTGATAATGATCAATTAAACAAACAGATTTCTAACATGGCTCTTGATCATCAAATAAATGAGAGATGCAAACAACTTGTTAAAGAAAATCATCATCTAAAAAGGAAGATTGAATGTTTGTTCCATGACAAACCATTGGACAATGAATGTAGCAATTTGAGTAATAAAATTTCTGATTTGGAAAAACAAATTGCTCAATTTGAAAATGAAAAGAACAAGATGAAAAATGGGTTGGATGTCATGCTAAACAAACTTCAAATTTCAGAAAAAGAAGCTGTTGCATTAAAAGCTGAAAAATAGAAGCTTGGACATGAATTGAAAAATACTAAAAACACAAGTCTTACTTCTGTGAGAGATAAGAAAATAGAAATAAAATAAAATTAACATTTGTGAAATCTGCAGTGAACAAGAACCTTGATATCTCTAATAAAAAACTTGTGAAAGTTCTTGTTCAGAAACAGACAGAGAAAAAGAAAAATGCTGATGTCAAGAAGAATCATCTACTTCCTCCATCAGTCCAAAGGGCTCCAAGGCAAGTTCAAAATTCACATCATGCCAAGAGCCACCAAAAGGTACCTCCTTCTCCTCATGGTAAGCCTCCTCACATGAAAAGAAGATTCTAACAAATGCATACATGCCAAGGTAAGAACCAGGTAAGAAATGCTCTCATTTACTTTAATTGTAATAAACCTGGTCATCTTGCCAAACATTGCTGGAATAGAAATCAAAATTTCAATAAACATGCCAAATCAGTCCAATGCTTCACATGTCATATATTTGGGCATACTTCTAGGGAATGTTGGCATAAAATTGATAATTTTGTGCATGCTCCCATGTTTCATGTCAATGTACATAAGAATAAAGATCATGTTCATGCTGAAAACACTCAGAAATTCTATGTACATGAAAAAGGAAATGTTGCACAAAAGATCTCTTCTGAATTTCATGTTAAAAATCTCAGTGATAAAAATCTGAAAAGTAGAAAACAAAATGTTCAGTATGTCAGTGGTGTATTCTATACCAATAGCTCTAAGATTAGAAACCAAGATTCCAGTATTTCTAGTCTTCAGAAAAATGCACCGAATATCAAATCCTTTTGGATTCAAAAATCATTGGTGCAAATTCATGGAAGATCCTTAGGACTCAAACAAGTTTGGGTTCTAAAATATACTGCTTGAATGCTGGATGCAGGGATCCTTGTAGTCAATCTCAAAATGAAGGCTTCATGACAAAGGCTACAAGGAAAGTAAGTGAAGAGAATGAAAGAAAAGGAAAATCTTACCAGGTAAAGTCTTCTGAGAGATTCCCTGCTAAATAAAAACTGAAATCAATTGGGACTCTTATGCAAAGATCAATTGGTATATCAAATGATGAACTGTGAAAGGACAAGTCATGCTTGTCTGGAAACTATCATTATGTGTGAGGAATAACCTCCACCAAGTACCAATGATCTTCCTTGTGTAAGAGTCGTTAATTAAAAAAAAAAATTGGTTGTCTTTGAAACATGATTGCTTGTTTATTTCATTTCTTCCATGATGATGTTAGCTTGAATTACTTGCAAAAATTTCACATCATTCACATGTAACTAAGAATCATGATTTTGTTGAAAATGCTCAGAAACTCCATGTGAATATAAATTGAAAACTTCATGAAAACATAGATACATTGAGCAAGGCAAAAAGAAAATTTGGAACTAATTCTGCTCATAGTTCTGTCAATGAAAGAAATGCATCTATACCAAAAATAAAATCATTTTGGATTCAGAAATCTTTATTGCACTCTAACATTGACTTCATTGCAGGACCCAAGTAAGTGTGGGTCCCAAAACCAGCTTGATCAGCAAGCTGAGGAGTCTTGCAGCCATACATTGTAAATGGATTCAAGATATTGGCTGTGCAAGGTAAGAAATGATTGGAGAACACAGGTAAAATGTTTGAAAAGCAATTGAAGTCCTTTCAGGTAAAACTTCTTTATCATTTCAAATTTGAATTGCCTGAATTGAAATGAATGTTTAATTTTTATCTGAAAAATGAGAAATGTGTTTCAATAGTACTCCCAACAATGAACTCTATTCATAATGAACTTTGTGTCATAACAATTGGAATCATGCTTGTGTTATCATGCTTGCTTAACTGTGCCCATGATTCTGTGTGCATATCAACTGCTACTTTTTGGTATATCAAATGATGACATGTAGAAAAACAAGTTATACTTGTTTGGAAACTTTCATTATGCGTGAGTAAAATACTCCGCCAAGTTCCAAAGGTCATGTTATGCTTAAAGCTAATGGTGTGCATAATCATGTGTGAATTGCTTACTAGCTTTTTCATTCCATGCACATATTAAGGGGGAGTAAATTTGAAAAAGTGCAAAAATGTTCTTGAAAAATGAAATGAATTTCATGCTAAAACTAAAGAATAATTGACCTTTTGCAGTAACTATGTGGTATATCAAATGGTGAAATGTGAAAGGACAAGTTAAGCTTGTCTGGAAACTATCATTATGCGTGAGAAAAATTCTTCGCCAAGTATCAATAGTCTTTTCCTGCATAAAGGTCATCAAGAAAAATGAAAATCTCAAAAACTTTATTTTAAGTCTTTGAAACTTTTCTCCTTCAATAAATTGCCTGTTAATGCATGCTTGATCATGTTCATATTCTTTCTATGCAAACGACTTTGAATGAACATATCTGAATTGCTTAAATGATCATTTCATATCATGCATATCTTGGGGGAGTAAGTCAAAAGAATCTTTGAGTGAAATGCTGGAGAAATATTCTTTCATATCTGACTTATCATCAACTCCCACTCAGTGTATTGACAAATCTCTCTTGCAAATAAATTCCTCACTCTCACTTTGCATTGACATTCTTGGTATATCAAATGGTGATTTGAAGAAAGACAAGTCAGGCTTGTCTGGACACTTTCACTATGCGTGAGTATATTTCTTTGCCAAGTATCAAGAGTCTTGTATGCAATTGTTGAGGGTTTTTTTTTGAGTCATTGTCTTTCAATAAAAACATTCATGTTCATTCTTCCTTCATGTCATTCCATTCCTATTCCTCCTATAATCCTCATGTTCACCTTGTGAGGGGGAGTTACATGAAAGGGGGAAGTCATTGTTACATTCCTTGACCTTACTTGTCTATTTTGAACCCCAAACTCATCAGAATTTTTGAGTCCTTGTGCTATTTTCTTATGAGAGAATTAAAAAATTGAAACTAAAATCATTGAGCATTTAGTTTAATTTCAAAGATTCAGTATCATTTCAAGGTCATGCAATCTTAATACTGAATGTCTTTAAAATGACTTGCAAAACACTTGTAGGCACATGAGTGGCTTTAATATTTCACATGTGTATGTTTAAGCTTTATTTTTACCACATGTTAAGAATAATTTTTCTAAATTCGTAGTCATGACTTTTTTGGTTAAAGCAAACATATTCCTGCTAAATATCAGAAGAAAAATGATCAATCTGGAAAGATACAAACAGAGCAATGCAAATTCTTGAACCACTGAGTAACCGGGTGATTTCACCTGATAAGTGATTTGTTTCGCGTCAAAAAGTGGAAATAAAAGTTTTCAACTCTATATAAGATAATGAAAGTTAAACCACTGAGTAATCAAGAGATTTTGCATCTGATCAATGTGATCTCTTGCATTGAAAAGTGAGATTTAACTAATTTATTTTTGTATTTTTTCCCAGTTAAAAATAAAAGAAAATCAAAATGACAGGATGGAAAAGCTTAAGATCTTAACAAAGCTCATGTTTACTGAGTTTAGACTTATTATTTTACATTGTGTTAAACTTAAAGCTCATAACATCCTTGTTAAATACTTCTGCTCACTCATTTAGGTCACTTTATTTCACATTTACATCATTATTTTAACCACATTCAGCTCATTATAATTTGCTATTCTTTGTGTTGAGTGTGTCTTTGTGACTAAACTTTGTTGCACAATAACAGAAACACAATAATGACTCTCATATGTCAATATCATTTTGCCTCATTTATTTTGATCATTTCTGAACATTCCTTTCCCACATTTCATCTCTTGGTCTCCAACCATCTTTGTCTCTATCTTTTGTATATCTTTTTGATGCTGTCAAAAAGGGGGAGAAAGGTCACTAGTGGGAGAAAGTTCTTTAAAGAAGAAAGGTCTCTAGGGGGAGAAAGGTCAAAGGGTGTATATGGTCAAAGAGGGAGTTATTGTAGTCAAGGGAGTCAGGTTATTGGGAGATTGTGCATATGTTTTGTCATCATCAAAAAGGGGGAGATTGTTGGGTTGAGTGTGTTTTGAAATTTCCTAAAGTTGTATTTTAATGATGACCAATGAACATCACTCATACTTTGATTTTGATGATGACATATTGTGATTTTAATGATGAGATATTATGATTTTAATGATGACATGTTGTGAGTTTAATGATGACATGTTGTGATTTTAATGATGACATGTTGTGATTTTAATGATGACATATTGTGATTTTGATGATGATATGTTGAACATGTTATACATTTTATACATATCACAATAATACTTAGACAACATGTTTTTGATGTTTAATATCTCATATCTTAATGATAATATCTTGTACTAATGACTTATGTGTTAAATTTTCAGGTTCACACATTTTTGTCTTGGTAGTGTCGACACTAGATCAAGTCAGGTCGACATTAGACCCAGTTTCTAACAGACCAGTTTGCCTGACTAGGACAGCAGGTCGACACTAGATCAAGTCAGGTCGACACTAGATCAAAGCAGGTCGACACTAGATCAAGTCAGGTCGACACTAGATCAAAGCAGGTCGACACTAGATCAGGGCAGGTCGACACTAGACCCAGTTTCCAGCAGACCAGTTTGCCTGACTGGGACGGCAGGTCGACACTAGATCAGGGAAGGTCGACACACTCCGGCTGAAACTCAAAAATGTGAATTTCTCTGTACACGTGGCTGCTTGGGATTTAGGAGATTTGACCTAGGTTTCCGTGCCCATGCACCCCAAAGCACTTTATGGACATATGGGGCTATAAATACCCATGTTCCTTGTACCCCAAAGGAAAGAGAGCCCATACACTACCAGAAGAAGCCTTTTGGCGGCCAAAGGGGGTTCTCCAGATCTGTCTCCATCTCCAGAAGCTGCAAGCCATCCTTTCAAGAGGAAGGACAAGGGAATCAAGGGGAATCCCTGGAGAGAAGGTTGTTGTGCAAGGCAAGGGAGCAGATCCAACTGAAGAGGCTCAGGAGAAGAAGGATTTCTGACATTTCAGATGCCATCAAAGTAGAGCATCGCCAATTGAGGAGAATCTCCATCGATTTCCATCAAGGCTCCTCAATTGAAGCGTCTGCAAGGCCTCTTCATCGAAGAACACTCTTTCTACATCCATTTCCCTCATCTCAGAGTTTGTTCTTCTTTATTTCGTCTGTGAGATTTGTGCATGAAGTTCTGCACAAATTTCTGTGTACGAATCTGTCATGAATCAGATCATTGTTAGAGGATCTGATCTCTTTTGTGTTTGATCTAGCTTTTGTATTGTGAGCCATCGAGCTCTGGTTTGTGAGTCTTCGCACTCACTGTGTGGTTTGAGCCGTCGTGCTCAATTTGGAGTCGTCGTACTCCGGTTGTTGTTTGAGCCGTCGTGCTCAGTTTGTAGTCATCGTGCTCCAGGTGTTTCTTGAGTCGTCGTGCTCAAGGGTGTTTGGAGTCATCGTGCTCCTGTGTGAGTTGTACTCAAGGTTTTGAGTAGTGTGGCCTCACTGTGTGAGGGGTGGACGTAGGAGTCACTGGAGGTGATTTCCGAACCACCTAAAATCCTCTGTGCATTGGTTTGAATTGTGGTTTGCCTTTGTATCTCGCTAGATGCATGCATAGGGATTTCGTTCACACTACTAATTGATTTGCTCACACACACTAATCACACTTCAGATCAGTAAATTGTTTGGGTGATTTGATCTCTGATTCGAAGTAATTTTTGAATTGCTTAAGCTTCCGCATTAATTGGTGTTAGATCTATTCAGCCCCCCCTTCTAGATCTAATCCTTCCACCCATCCGTTCCTAACACTGGCGAGCATGGAGACCCAGCTGGGCGAGGCTCGTGCGGACCTCGACACACTAGTGAGTGCAGGAATTCATACCTTTGTTACTTTTCTTACCGTGTGCTGACCTGTCTCTTGTGTTTGCGCAGCGCGCTGCCCAGTCTGCCGCGGAGCATACTGATACTGCAGTGCTTCCTCGAGCCGGAATATCCCTGATTCGGAGGTGGCTTCCCTCCGGGCGCAGTTGGCTGCGGCCGAGGCCAGGGCAGAGGAGGCAGAGCGCGACCTCGCTGCTTGGGTAAGTACTTTAATAAAATATATGTATTGAATTGTATTCATTTTTACCTATGCTTGTTCTTGTAGTCGGGCGAGCTCCAGGATGCCCTCGCGCGGGAGGCGGACACCCGTGCTGAGCTTACCGAGGCGTCGCAGGAGTTGTCGGAGCTACGTTCGCAGGTGACCCAGCAGGGTGCGGACTTGCCCCGGGAGGCTGCGGAGGCGCAGATGAGGCTTTCTCTGGAGCGCGAGGATCGCGAGAGGGAGAGGGCTCGCTGGGTGGAGGAGCGTGACCGGTTGACGCAGCAGCTGGTGGAGGCGTGCACGAGCTTTGGCATCGCCGAGTGTCTGCGACAGGCAGTGGAGGACCAGTACCGGAGTGGGCGTGAGCGTGCGCGTGAGCAGGGGCGGGGCAGCCTTTTCATCGAGAGCCTTGTCGCGACGTCCAAAGGTTCCCATGCCCCCATGAGGCCTCCAGCTCCACGCCTGGCAGTGGATCCTGGCGAGGCCGAGAGTAGCCGGCAACAGAGGCCGGCGGAGGGTGCAGGTGAGAGCGACCACCCTGCGGAGGACGGTTGCGAGTGTTAGGCCACGCTTATCACGATATGTACATTTTTTTACCTTTCTTTGATGATGTGTGCCTGTACGGGCACTTGATGATTATGTACTCGGGGTTGGCCCCCTTTTACAGCCATATATACGTATGCATATGTTCACCTTTCATCTTCTGTGCCTGCGAGTCCACTAAAACAAACAAGTTAGATGTCTGCTCCGGCTCAGCCCCTTGCATAAAAAAATGATTCTTGACTTCACGATCTTGTCAAGGGGCTGAGCCTTTATTTGAATAAGGCAAAAATGAAAGGAACGATGAACATGTAATGAACATGCAATACCTACACATTGTTGGCCCTTTATGTACGACAACAAGGTAACCAAGAGGGGGGGGGGGTGTGAATAGGTTTTTCTGCAATCTGAAATCAAAACGTGAACACTTAAAAGTTTGGTTAGTGTTAGTGTGATGAAGAGTGGCAGTGCGGAAGCAAAAGAACAATCACACAAAAGGACATAGGAGATTTATCCTGGTTCGGCCCTTCCCACATGGAAGTCCTACGTCCAGTCCCCAAGCAAACTCTTGGGATTTCACTAACCGAAGGTACAGTCCCCTTCAAGGACACTACAACACCCTGGATACCCCACCAGGTCTTCTTCTCTTTCCCGGGCAAGAAGGCAGCCCACTTCTTTTCTAGGCTCGGAAGCAAACCTACTTCTTTTACAGGTTCAGAAGTAAACCTCCTGGAACAAACCCCAGTGCGGTTCTGCTAGACTTAAACCCCCAGCTAGGTCCTGTTGGTACAAACCCCAACAAGGTTCTGCTAGACACTAACCTCTAGCTAGGTTACACACTATATATAGTCCTACAGCTAGACAGAAATCTTTCTTAGAAAAGAAAGATCAGACTGAGAGCTTATTACAAGATGAACACTCAGGACTTAGCTCACAGTCACAGACTCTCCCCCAAGATTACAATGAGCACAGGGAGAATGGAAGAGAAGAAGGCTTGAAGGCGATGAAGACTTCTGCTTTGAAAGCTTCTATAGATTTTTGGCTCGAGCTCTTCTCTCTTTCTCTGAGTGTTTGTGGCGTGAAGGTTCTTCTCACAGTTGTACACTCCTTGAAGGATTTTCAGGAAGGCTCCTTTTTTCTGTTCTTCAGCAATGCTCCATCTTTTATATGAGCAGCTTTAGAATAGATCCGTTGAAGAGATCCGTTGTAGCTCTTCTAGTCGTTGCTGATCTCTTGTCTTGATCTACCTTTGGTGGTCTTTGAGATCTGTGAGCATGGAGCAGTGTGTCAACACAAAATAGTGTTTTCACGATGACAGTGCACTCTGCTGTATTTCTCTTAACATGCTAAAACTGATAGGTCAAATCTTTTTCTGACACTGCTTTGAATCAAGCATGCAACTTTATCTGTCAGAAGATATTTGACTTTTCAATGAGCGCCAAAAACACTTTCAAAATATTCAAGAGAAATCTATGTGAATATGACTTATACAAACGTTGTTCATTTACAAGTAAATCGTTGCAAGTTTATGAACAAATCGATGTGAAAGACAAGTCGTTATGATCATTGAAGAAATCATTGTGATCACTTAAGAAATCGTTATGGGAACGATTTCTTAACAAATCATTGTGAAGGCAAGTCGATGCGTTCACTTAAGAAATCGTTACGGTCTAAAGAAATCGTTGTGAGAGCAAATCGTTGTCTCACTTAAGAAATTGATGTGATCACTTATGAAATCGTTATGCAAGCAAGTCGTTGCGATCAATAAAGAAATCATTATGAGATCGATTTCTTAACAAACCGTTGCGAAGGAAAAATCGATGTGAGGGCAAATCGTTGCACTCACTTACCAAATCGTTATGAGCCTTAACAAATCGATGTGAGAAGCAAATCGTTGTTCCTCACTTATCAAATCGTTATAAGAGCAAATCGTTACGCTCATTTATGGAATCGTTATGGAACCCAAATTGATGTGAAACTTATCAAATCGTTATGAGAACAAAATCGATATGAGGGCAAATCGTTGTGGCTATGAAAGGAATCGTTCTGAGATCGATTTCTTAACAAATCGTTATGGCCACTTAGCGAATCGTTGTAGCGCTTTAAAAAATCAATTAAAACCAAATCGTTGTAGCGCTTATTAATTTTGGCACTTGAACTGAAATCGATGTATATTGATTAAACATCGATTTTATCATTTTAGTGCGCCATATTACATCAATGTGAGACTTAGCATTTTGCTATGAGATTGATGCGACACAGATGAAATAAAATATTCAATTTAAGTTACATCATAAATTTTATTATCACCAAAATACAAGAACAGATAGAGAGTGGTTCAACAATCTCCCCCTTTTTGGTGATGACAAAATTTATGAGAATATTCTGACAAGAATATATATAAAGCATAGAGGTTTCAGAAAATTCATACAAACTCTCCCCCTTTTTGTCACTAACCAAAAAGGAAGGATCTTACCATAGATTTCTCTCCCCCTTTGAGAGAATTTCTTACCATTGAGGGGTTCAACAATAATAGTTGATAAGGAATGACTCCCCCTTAATATGTGCTCCCCCTGAATGAGAGACTCCACCTGAATGAAACTTGTAAATAATTGTTAGTAATAAAGACCAATTCAATTTTTGTGACTACTCTTTCTTCAGATGAGATTTGAATGAAGAGTCAGTAGTCACTCCTGCCTTGAGCATCCTTGGCTTTTGATGCTCCAAGGCTAACCTGCAATAAAATTACTCAAAGGTAGGTACCCAAATCCTTTTGGGTCCTTTATGGTTAGAAGCATGAAAATATCCTTTAGGGATCCAAACTAAGTGCCTTGTTGTGCAGGTGTTTACAGTGTGTCCTAGTTTATTGCAATGAGAACAACAATGAATATAGATTTTTTCTTGTTCTTATTTTCTTTGTGCTGAGTTTTTAGAATGTGATTTCTGTAAATTTCTTCTTTTATAGGGGCCATTTTCTGGGGCATCTTGGTTTCTTTTACAAATTTTGGTAGGGGATATTTTTCTGGAATCATGGCTTCTTTTCCTTTTTCTGGAGGTATGTATCCAAGCCCTTGTTTGTTATTTCCAGATTTTGACCCTTTTAAACATAGAGCTAAAGAAGTTTTTCCTTTTGTTAATTTTCTAACTGATTCTTTTAGGTAGAGATTTTCTTCAGTTAGAGTTTTTAATTTTTCTTCTAACTCTAACTTTTCATTGTCCTTATTTTTTAAATTTTCATTCAAAAGATAAATATTATCTTTATTGTCCTCTAATTGTTTTTCTAGTTGCTCTAGTTCGGATTTAAGATCAGAATTGGTGTTTTCTAAGCAAATAGTGTTGTTTTTCAGATTTTTTTGTTCTTTTACAACCCCCTTATGTTTTTCATACAGTTCGTTAAAGACTTCTTCTAAGTCTTCTGATTCTGACCCTGAATCTATGCAAGAATTAAAAAATGAGTCAGAATGTACCTCATTTAGTCCCACAATGAGGGCTAGATTTACCTGCTCCTTTTCAGAATCTGAGCTTGATGATTCTGAGCTTGTGGCCTCATCATTTTCCCAAGCAGCCGCCATAGCTTTTCTTTTAAATTTCTTGTGCTGCTTCTTGGCCTTTTCGGTTTGACCAGTCTTCTTGAGCCTTGGACAATCTGGTCTCAGATGTCCAGGTTTTCTGCATTCATAGCAGACTGGTTCTTTCTCCTTTTTCTCTTTTCTTTGGATCCTTCTTGATCCGTTTTTATTCTTCTTCAAAATCTTCTGAAGCTTGGACAATACTTCATCCATATTACAGTCTTCAGAATTTGCATCCTGGGAACTAGAAGAAGAGGTGGAAGGAGTAGCTACAACTTTAAGAGCATTAGTACATTTCTTCTTAGATGAGCTTTCAGATAATCGCTCCATATTTATTTCATGTGCCATGAGAGAACCTATTAAATTATCAATTGATAATTTAGTTAAATCATGGGCCTCTTCAATAGCAGTTACCTTAGGTGTCCATGAAATAGTTAAGGACCTAAGTATTTTTCTAATGGTTTCTTCATTAGAAAGAATTTTTCCAAGAGAATTTAAACCTACTACTATACTTGAAAATCTATTATACATATTAGTAATGTTTTCATTTGGAAGCATTTTAAATTGCTCATATTGAGAGATAAGAATATCTATCCTAGTTTGTTTTACTTTATCTGTTCCTTCATAGGTTATCTGCAATTTATCCCATATTTCTTTAGCATATTTACGTGCAGAAACTCTACTGAACTCTCTTTTAAATAGAGCACAACATAGATAGTTTTTAGCCTTAAAGTTTAGAGATAGCTTACTCTTATCAACTGCTGTAATGGCAGTAGTGCCTTCAGCTGGAATAATAATGAAATCACCTACCTCAATTACCTGCCACAGATCAAAGTCTGTGCCTCGAATGAAGCATTCCATTCTCATCTTCCAGTAATGGTAGTCCTCTCCATCAAAGAATGGAGGTCTGGTGACTGATTGGCCTTCAGCATATCCTTGAGCTGCCATGGATCTTTGCTCTAAGATCGTTGGATCTTCTTGAAAGTTCAGAGACCTTCTCTGATACCACTTGTTGGCCCTTTATGTACGGCAGCAAGGTAACCTAGAGGGGGGGGGGGGGTGAATAGGTTTTTCTGCAATCTGAAATCAAAACGTGAACACTTAAAAGTTTGGTTAGTGTTAGTGTGATGAAGAGTGGCAGTGCGGAAGCAAAAGAACAATCACACAAAAGGACACAGAAGATTTATCCTGGTTCGGCCCTTCCCACATGGAAGTCCTACGTCCAGTCCCCAAGCAAACTCTTGGGATTTCACTAACAGAAGGTACAGTCCCCTTCAAGGACACTACAACACCCTGAATACCCCACCAGGTCTTCTTCTCTTTCCTGGGCAAGAAGGCAGCCCACTTCTTTTCTAGGCTCAGAAGCAAACCTACTTCTTTTATAGGTTCAGAAGTAAACCTCCTGGAACAAACCCCAGTGCAGTTCTGCTAGACTTAAACCCCCAGCTAGGTCCTGTTGGTACAAACCCCAACAAGGTTCTGCTAGACACTAACCTCTAGCTAGGTTACACACTGTATACAGTCCTACAGCTGGACATAAATCTTTCTTAGAAAAGAAAGATCAGACTGAGAGCTTATTACAAGATGAACACTCAGGACTTAGCTCACAGTCACAGACTCTCCCCCAAGATTACAATGAGCACAGGGAGAATGAAAGAGAAGAAGGTTTGAAGGTGATGAAGACTTCTGCTTTGAAAGCTTCTGCAGATTTTTGGCTCGAGCTCTTCTCTCTTTCTCCGAGTGTTTGTGGCGTGAAGGTTCTTCTCACAGTTGTACACTCCTTGAAGGATTTTCAGGAAGGCTCCTTTTTCTGTTCTTCAGCAATGCTCCATCTTTTATATGAGCAGCTTTAGAATAGATCCGTTGAAGAGATCCGTTGTAGCTCTTCTAGTCGTTGCTGATCTCTTGTCTTGATCTACCTTTGGTGGTCTTTGAGATCTGTAAGCACGGAGCAGTGTGTCAACACAAAATAGTGTTTTCACGATGACAGTGCACTCTGCTGTATTTCTCTTAACATGCTAAAACTGATAGGTCAAATCTTTTTCTGACACTGCTTTGAATCAAGCATGCAGTTTTATCTGTCAGAAGATATTTGACTTCTCAATGAGCGCCAAAAACACTTTCAAAATATTCAAGAGAAATCTATGTGAATATGACTTATACAATCGTTGTTCATTTACAAGTAAATCGTTGCAAGTTTATGAACAAATCGATGTGAAAGACAAGTCGTTATGATCATTGAAGAAATCGTTGTGAACACTTAAGAAATTGTTATGGGAACGATTTCTTAACAAATCGTTGTGAAGGCAAGTCGATGCATTCACTTAAGAAATCGTTACGGTCTAAAGAAATTATTGTGAGAGCAAATCGTTGTCTCACTTAAGAAATCGATGTGATCACTTATGAAATCGTTATGCAAGCAAGTCGTTGTGATCAATAAAGAAATTGTTATGAGATCGATTTCTTAACAAACCGTTGCGAAGGCAAAATCGATGTGAGGGCAAATCGTTGCACTTACTTACCAAATCGTTATGAGCCTTAACAAATCGATGTGAGAAGCAAATCGTTGTTTCTCACTTATCAAATCGTTATAAGAGCAAATCGTTACGCTCATTTATGGAATCGTTATGGAACCCAAATCGATGTGAAACTTATCAAATCGTTATGAGAACGAAATCGATATGAGGGCAAATCGTTGTGGCTATAAAAGGAATCGTTCTGAGATCGATTTCTTAACAAATCGTTATGGCCACTTAGCGAATCGTTGTAGTGCTTTAAAAAATCAATTAAAACCAAATCGTTGTAGCGCTTATTAATTTTGGCACTTGAACTGAAATCGATGTATATTGATTAAACATCGATTTTATCATTTTAGTGCGCCATATTGCATCAATGTGAGACTCAACATTTTGCTATGAGATTGATGCGACACAGATGAAACAAAATATTCAATTTAAGTTACATCATAAATTTTATTATCACCAAAATACAAGAACAGATAGAGAGTGGTTCAACACACATGAGGGTGACGTGATTTAGCTGATTGTACAGAGTATACATGAAAATGAAGGTGCAGAATGTACAAGGTATATATATATATATATTCTTTTTTTATTGTTATTTTGAAATATTTGATTTTTTAGATCTGATTTTTTTATTATTTTGAAACATCTAATTTTTTTGGATTTCAAAATATCTTATTTTTTTGGATTCTGAAATATCTGATTTTTTTAGATTTTAAAATATCAGATTTTTTTGGATTTTAAAATATCTGATTTTTTTGGATTTTGAAAGTATCAGATTTTTTTGGATTTTAAAAATATCTGATTTTTTTAGATTTTGAAAATATCAGATTTTTTTGGATTTTAAAATATCAGATTTTTTTAGATTTTAAAATAAGTGTCGCAACCCGGCATGGTCCCTTCTAAGAAGATGCGCGGGACGAAGGGGGTCTGCTCAAACTTGGAAATTCGTGGCACTTGGATCCGTTAATTACTTGGTTGTCATTAAGGATGCATTAATCATTCTTGAGTGTATTAGTTAGAGGCTAGACGTGCTTAAATGGTGCCTTCACCCAAGGTTACCTTTGGCGACGTCCCCCTTATTTGATCATTGCCTTGCCTTGATCCTGAGACATACCTGGGGGGAGAAGTGAAGAGAGTTCTAGGAAGTCTGCCAACAGTCCAGGAAACTCGTGGGAAATAGTCACTCCTTCGCCCTAGACTTAGTGAGTTTCGGTTTTCTTTGGATTTGTGGAGTTCTTTCCACGCTTACGTCCAGGTCCATTTGGATCCCTACGGGGACTTTGCCACTCTTGTCGTGCTGCACGCTTACGTCCAGGTTCATTTGGATCCCTGCGGGGACTTTGCCACTCTTGTCGTGCTTTTAACTGATTAGCCTTGTTTTGGCTCTTTTGATTTGGATTTGGCATTGATTTTCTCTATTTTTCCCCTTTATGCCTTGACCTACATCCACTGAGTTTTGAACAGATTTGTGAGGTCAATCCTTCGGGTTTCCTTTTCTATTTGCAGATCAAAATGGAGAGAAATAGGTAATGCTTTAGGATCTTGGTGTGGCATTGATCATCTTTGGATTCCGCGTCTCTGGCTTCCAGGGGCTGGGCGTGTGTGTGTGTGTGTGTGTTGGCACCTCTGGCTAACCCTCCAAGAATTAAAAATGAATTAATATTGACATCTTTTCACCTTAGGGTCCTTGTGCCATGTGGATCCAAACAACTAACTAGGGGTAGTATTTTTTAAGATATAGCCCGTTCCATGGGTGAGAGAGCTCCTCACCCTCCGCGTTGACCAGCCTATATGCATTTCCTAGGCTTACTTCTTTAATTACGAACAGCCCTTCCCAGTTGGGTTGGAGTTTTGATCGGGGACCTTCGGGTTTTACAAAGATTCTTTTGACGACCATTTCACCGACCTTAAATTTTCTCTCAATAACATTCTTTTGGTGAAAACGTGCGAGTCTCTTTTGATACACTCTTGCGTGTTCTGCGGCGACCAGGCGCTTCTTGTCTAGGAGTTCCAGTTGTGCTAGGAGCGATTCACACCGCTCATCGATTGACAAGTCTTCGTCAAGCTGGACCCTGAGCAAGGGAATGAGAATCTCGTATGACACTACTGCCTCCAAACAGTTGTTGGGGATCGGATGGGTGGAAGGATCAGATCTAGAAGGGGGGGTTGAATAGATCTAATACCAATTAACGCGGAAGCTTAAGCAATTTAAAATTACTTCGAATCAGAGATCAAATCACCCAAACAATTTACTGATCTGAAGTGTGATTAGTATGTGTGAGCAAATCAATTAGTAGTGTGAACGAAATCCCTATGCATGCATCTAGCTAGATACAAAGGCAAACCACAATTCAAACCAATGCACAGAGGATTTTTAGGTGGTTTGGAAATCACCTCCAGTGACTCCTACGTCCACCCCTCACACAGTGAGGCCACACTACTCAAAAACCTTGAGTACAACTCACACAGGAGCACGACGACTCCAAACACCCTTGAGCACGACGACTCAAGAAACACCTGGAGCACGACGACTCCAAACTGAGCACGACGGCTCAACCAACAACCGGAGTACGACGACTCCAAATTGAGCACGACGGCTCAAACCACACAGTGAGTGTGACGACTCACAAACCAGAGCTCGACGGCTCAGAGTACATAAGCTAGATCAAACACAAAAGAGATCAGATCCTCTAACAATGATCTGATTCAAAACAGATTCGTACACAGAAATTTGTGCAGAACTTCATGCACAAATATCACAGACGAAATAAGGAAGAACAAACTCAGAAATAAAGCAAATAGATGTAGAAAGAGTGTTCTTCGATGAAGAGGTCTTGCAAACGCTTCAATTGAGGAGGCTTGATGGAATTCGATGGAGATTCTCCTCAATTGGCGATGCTCTGCTTTGATAGCATCTGAAATGCCAGAAATCCTTCTTCTCCTCCGCCGCTTCAGTTGGATCTGCTCCCTTGCCTTGCACAGCAACCTTCTCTCCAGGGATTCCCCTTGATTCCCTTGTCCTTCCTCTTGAAAGGATGGCTTGAAGCTTTTGGAGATGGAGACAGATCTGGAAAGCCCCTTTCAGCTGCCAAAAAGGTTCTTCAGGAAGTGTATGGGCTCTCTCACCTTTGGGGTACAAGGAACATGGGTATTTATAGCCCCATATGTCCATAAAGTGCTTTGGGGTGCATGGGCACGGAACCCTAGGTCAAATCCCCTAAATCCCAATCATCCATGTGTACAGAGAAATTCACGATTTTGACTTTCAGCCGGAGTGTGTCGACCTGCCCTGATCTAGTGTCAACCTGCTCTCCCAGTTAGGCAAACTGGTCTGCTGGAAACTGGGTCTAGTGTCGACCTGCCCTGAGCTAGTGTCGACCTGCCCTGAGCTAGTGTCGACCTGCCCTGAGCTAGTGTCGACCTGCCCTCCCTTTTCTGGCAACTGGGTCTTCTAGAATCTGGGACTAGTGTCGACCTGCCCTGAGCTAGTGTCGACCTGCCCTCCCTTTTCTGGCAACTGGGTCTTCTGGAATCTGGGACTAGTGTCGACCTGCCCTGAGCTAGTGTCGACACTGCCAAGACAAAAATGTGTGAACCTGAAAATTTAACACATAAACTATTAGTACAAGATATTATCATTAAAATATGAGATATTAAACATCAAAAACATGTTGTTTAAGCATTATTGTGATATGTATAAAATGTATAACATGTTCAACATATCATCATCAAAATCACAACAGGTCATCATCAAAATCACAATATGTCATCATCAAAATCACAATATATCATTATTAAAATCACAACATGTCTTCATTAAGATCATAATATCTCATCATTAACATCATGATATGTCATCATCAATATCACAGTATGTCATCATCAAAATCACAATATATCATTATTAAAATCACAACATGTCTTCATTAAGATCATAATATCTCATCAATAACATCATGATATGTCATCATCAATATCACATTATGTCATCATCAAAATCAAGGTATGAGTGATGTTCATTGAATATCATTAAATTACAACTTTAGGAAGATCCAAAACACACTCAACCCAACAATCTCCCCCTTTTTGATGATGACAAAACATATGCACAATCTCCCAATATCTTGACTCCCTTGACTGCAATAATTCCCCTTTGACATATACACACTTTGACCTTTCTCCTTTAAAGAACTTTCTCCCCCTTTGAAGGCCTTTTCTCCCCCTTTTTGGAAGTGCCAATTTCTCCCCCTTTTTGATGTCCTTTTTGAGATGTGCCTTTTTCTCCCCCTTTTTGACAGCATCAAAAGGATAGACAAGAGAGAGAGACAAAGATGGTTGGAGACCAAGAGATGAAATGTGGGAAAGGAATGTGCAGAAATGATCAAAATAAATGAGGCAAAATGATATTGACATATGAGAGACATTATTGTGTTTTTGTTATTGTGCAACAAAGTTTAATCACAAAGACACACTCAACACAAAGAGTAGCAAATTATAATGAGCTGAATGTGGTTAAAATAAAGATGCAAATGTGAAATAAAGTGACCTAAATGAATGAGCAGAAATATTTAACAAGGATGTTAGGAGCTTTAAGTTTAACACAATGTAAAATAATAGATCTAAACTCAGTAGACATGAACTTAATTAAGGTCTTAAGCTTTTCTATCCTGTCTTTTTGATTTTCTTTCAATTTTAACTGAGAAAGAATACAAGAATAAATTAGTTAAATCTCACTTTTCAGTGCAAGAGATCACATTGATCAGATGCAAGACCTCCTGATTACTCAGTGGTTTAACTTTCATTATCTTATACAGAGTTGAAAATTTTGATTTCCACTTTTTGAAGCGAAACAAATCACTTGTTAGGTGAAATGGCCCGGTTACTCAGTGGTTCAAGCATTTGCATTGCTCTGTTTGTATCTTTCCAGATTGATCATTTTTCTTTTGATATTTTGCAGGAATATGTTTACTTTGACCAGAGAAGTCAAGACTATGAATTTAGAAAGATTATTCTTAACATGTGGTAAAAATAAGGCTTAAACATACACATGTGAAATATTAAAGCCACTCATGTGCCTATAATAGTGTCTTGCAAATCATTTTAAAAATATTCAGTATTATGATTGCTTAACCTTGAAATGATACTGAATCTTTGAAATTAAACTAAATGCACAATGAGTTTAGTTTCAATGTTTTAGTTCTCTCATAAGAAAATAGCACAAGGACTCAAAAATTCTGATGATTTTGGGGTTCAAAATAGAAAAGTAAGGTCAAGAAATGTAATAATGACTTCCCCTTTTCATGTAACTCCCCCTCACAAGGTGAACATGAGGATTATAGGAGGAATAGAAATGGAATGACATGAAGGCAGAATGAACATGAATGTTTTTATTGAAAGACAATGACTCCCCCTCAACAATTGCATACAAGACACTTGATACTTGGTGGAGACATATACTCATACATAGTGAAAGTGTCCAGACAAGTCTGACTTGTCTTTCTTCAAATCACCATTTGATATACCAAGAATGCCAATGCAATGTGAGAGTGAGGAATTTAGTTGCAAGAACATTTGTCAACAATTGAATGGGAGTTGATGATGAATCAGATATAACAGAATATTTTTTCAGCAAATTTCTCCAGCATTTCACTCAAAGATTCTTTCGAATTCACTCCCCCATAAGATATGCATGATATGAAATGATCATTTAAGCAATTCAGATATGTTCATTCTAAGCAATTTGCACAGAAAGAGTATGAACATGATCAAACATATATCAACAGGCAATTTATTGAAGGAGAAGAATTTTGCAAAGACTCAAAATAAAGTTTTTGAGATTTTCATTTTGCTTGATGACCTTTATGCAGAAAAGACTATTGATACTTGGCGGAGAATTTTTCTCACGCATGATGATAGTTTCCAGACAAGCCTAACTTGTCCTTTCACATTTCACCATTTGATATACTACATAGTTACTGCAAAAAGGGTCAGTTACACTTTATTTTTAGCATGAAATTCATTGCATTTATTGAAAAACATTTTTGCACTTTTTCAAATTTACTCCCCCTTAATATGTGCATGGAATGAAAAAGTTAGCAAGCAATTCACACATGATTATGAGCACAATTAGCTTTAAGCATTACATGATTTTTGGTACTTGGCGGAGTATTTTACTCACGCATAATGATAGTTTCCAAACAAACATAACTTGTTTTTCCACATGTCATCATTTGATATACCAAGAAGTCAAAGCAGTTAGTATGCACACAGACTCATGGGAACAGTTAAGCATGCATGACAACACAAACATGATTCCAATTGTTATGACACAAAGTTCATTGATGGGGGAAGCATTGAAACACTTTTCTCATTTTTCAGATAGAAATTAAACATTCGTTTCAATTCAGGCAATTCAAAATTGAAATAATAAAGAAGTTTTACCTGAATGGTCTTCATTTCTTTTTCAAAGATTTTACCTGTGTTCTCCAATCATTTCTAGCCTTGTACAACCAATATCTTGAATCTATTGACAATGTATGGCTGCAAGACTTCTCAGCTTACTGATCAAGCTGGTTTTGAGACCCACACTTGCTTGGGTCCTGCAATGAAATCAATGTTAGATTGCAACAAAGATTTCTTAATCCAAAATGCTTTTAATTTTTGTATAGATGCATTTCTTTCATTGATAGAACTATGAGCAGAATTAGTTCCAGATTTTCTTTTTGCCTTGATCAATGCATCTATATTTTCATGAAGTTTTCTATTTTTTGGATTTTTAATATGAGTAGAAACAAAATGATTTTGTGCAACATTTCTATGCCTATGCACATGGAATTTTTGAACATTTTCAGTATGAACATGATGTTTATTCCTATGTGTATGAGCATGTGCATTAGACTGAAATTTCTGAGCATGCACAACAAAATCATTTTTGTACCAACAGTCCCTAGAAATATGACCAATTTTCTGACAATGGAAGCATTGGACTGATTTGGCATTTTTATTGAAATTTTGATTTCTATTCCAGCAATGTTTGGCAAGATGACCAAGTTTATTACAGTGAAAGCAAATGAGAGCATTTTTTACCTGATACTTACCTTGGCATTTGTGCATTTGCTGGAATCTCCTTTTTATGTGAGGAGGCTTACCATGAGGGGAAGGAGGTACCTTTTGGTGGCTCTTGGTATGATGTGAATTTGAAACTTGCCTTGGAGCTTTTTGAACTGATGGAGAAGGTAGATGAATCTTCTTGACAGTGGCATTCTCTTTTTTCTCTTTCTGTTTCTGAACAAGACCTTTCACTAGTTTTCCATTAGAGATATCAGGGTTCTTGTTCACAGCAGATTTCACAAATATTATTGTGCTTTTCTTTTCATTTTTCTTAGTTTTAACAGAAGCAAGACTTGTGTTCTTCAATTCATTTTGAATCTTCTATTTTTCAGCTTTTAATGCAACAACTTCTTTTTCTGAAGTTTGAAGCTTGTTTAGCATGACATCCAAACCATTTTTCATCTTGTTCTTTTCATTTTCAAATTGAGCAATTTGTTTTTCCAAGTCAGAAATTTTATTACTCAAATTGCTACATTCATTCTCCAATGGTCTGTCATGGAACAAGCCTTCAATCTTCCTTTTTAAGTGACAATTTTCTTCAACAAGTTGTTTGCATCTCTCATTTATTTGATGATCATGAGCCATGTTAGAAATCTGTTTGTTTAATTGATCATTATCAAATTTGAAGTTTTCATTGAGATCAATTAATTTTCCATTTTCCTCTTCCATATCAATGACTTTTATTTTCAATAGCTCATGATTTTCTTTTAATCCATTCAATTTATTTCCACAGATTTGGACTTCATCTTCCAAATTCTCTTTCTCAGAATTTAATTTTTCAACTTCATTTTTCAAATTCTCAATTTCTTCTAAAGGATATTTATCATTTTTCTGGAGCAATTCAATTGTATTTTTCAAGTTTTCACTTTCTTTATGGCAATGTTTTAAAGTCTTTTTCAAGTCTTTATTTTTAGTGTTCAGCTTTGCATTAAGATTTTGCATCTTTTTACAGAATTCAATCAATTCAACGTAAGACATGCTTTCATCTTCATCAGAATTAGAATTAGAATACACAAATGGATTTGGAGTTGATTTACCTGACCTTTTAGACCCATTTGAACTCTTGTGTTCTGAAGAGGATGAAGAGAGTTCTGAACTCTTAGAGTGTGCAGTGAGAGCCACAACCTTCTGAATTGTTGATGTTCTGGATTCATTGATGTTCTTCTTTGCCATAAAGTACTTGTGAATTTCTTTTGCTCCTTTTCTTTGTGCTTCCTTTGAAAAACTTGATGAAGGTGAGACTGGTGATTTCTCTGAAATTATAACAGGAAATTTATGCAGATTAAAGAGATTTGCCATTATACCAAGACTCACAAAAGACTATTAGATCTAATCACAGTGAATCAATGTAACAAGGAATTAGATCTAACAATTAGAGTGGTTAACCTGCTCTAATGCCAAATGGAGGAATCAGAGCGATTAAACACACAATTCAAGCAATTAACACAAAGATCAAACAGAAGTAATCAAATTCAGATCAGAAATAGATATTAACCCACTCTGATATCAATCGTTAGGAATCAGAGCGATTAATCACATAGAGACAGATCATCCGAAAACACAACTGATGAACAGTAAACCCGCTCTGATACCAATTGTTGGGGATCAGATGGGTGGAAGGATCAGATCTAGAAGGGGGGGTTGAATAGATCTAATACCAATTAACGCGGAAGCTTAAGCAATTTAAAATTACTTCGAATCAGAGATCAAATCACCCAAACAATTTACTGATCTGAAGTGTGATTACTATGTGTGAGCAAATCAATTAGTAGTGTGAACGAAATCCCTATGCATGCATCTAGCTAGATACAAAGGCAAACTACAATTCAAACCAATGCACAGAGGATTTTTAGGTGGCTCGAAAATCACCTCCAGTGACTCCTACGTCCACCCCTCACACAGTGAGGCCACACTACTCAAAAACCTTGAGTACAACTCACACAGGAGCACGACGACTCCAAACACCCTTGAGCACGACGACTCAAGAAACACCTGGAGCATGATGACTTCAAACTGAGCACGACGGCTCAACCAACAATCGGAGTACGACGACTCCAAATTGAGCACGACGGCTCAAACCACACAGTGAGTGCGACGACTCACAAACCAGAGCTCGACGGCTCAGAGTACATAAGCTAGATCAAACACAAAAGAGATCAGATCCTCTAGCAATGATCTGATTCAAAACAGATTCGTACACAGAAATTTGTGCAGAACTTCATGCACAAATATCACAGACGAAATAAGGAAGAACAAACTCAGAAATAAAGCAAATAGATGTAGAAAGAGTGTTCTTCGATGAAGAGGTCTTGCAGACACTTCAATTGAGGAGGCTTGATGGAATTCGATGGAGATTCTCCTCAATTGGCGATGCTCTGCTTTGATGGCATCTGAAATGCCAGAAATCCTTCTTCTCCTCCGCCTCTTCAGTTGGATCTGCTCCCTTGCCTTGCACATCAACCTTCTCTCCAGGGATTCCCCTTGATTCCCTTGTCCTTCCTCTTGAAAGGATGGCTTGAAGCTTCTGGAGATGGAAACAGATCTGGAAAGCCCCTTTCAGCCTCCAAAAAGGTTCTTTAGGAAGTGTATGGGCTCTCTTACCTTTGGGGTACAAGGAACATGGGTATTTATAGCCCCATATGTCCATAAAGTGCTTTGGGGTGCATGTGCACGGAACCCTAGGTCAAACCCCCTAAATCCCAATCATCCACGTGTACAGAGAAATTCACGATTTTGACTTTCAGCCGGAGTGTGTCGACTTGCCCTGATCTAGTGTCGACCTGCTCTCCCAGTTAGGTAAACTGGTCTGCTGGAAACTGGGTCTAGTGTCGACCTGCCCTGAGCTAGTGTCGACCTGCCCTGAGCTAGTGTCGACCTGCCCTCCCTTTTCTGGCAACTGGGTCTTCTGGAATCTGGGACTAGTGTCGACCTACCCTCCCTTTTCTGGCAACTGGGTCTTCTGAAATCTCGGACTAGTGTCGACCTGCCCTGAGCTAGTGTCGACACTGCCAAGACAAAAATGTGTGAACCTGAAAATTTAACACATAAACTATTAGTACAAGATATTATCATTAAAATATGAGATATTAAACATCAAAAACATGTTGTTTAAGCATTATTGTGATATGTATAAAATGTATAACATGTTCAACATATTATCATCAAAATCACAATATGTCATCATCAAAATCACAATATATCATTATTAAAATCACAACATGTCTTCATTAAGATCATAATATCTCATCATTAACATCATGATATGTCATCATCAATATCACAGTATGTCATCATCAAAATCACAATATATCATTATTAAAATCACAACATGTCTTCATTAAGATCATATTATCTCATCATTAACATCATGATATGTCATCATCAATATCATAGTATGTCATCATCAAAATCAAGGTATGAGTGATGTTCATTGGATATCATTAAATTACAACTTTAGGAAGATCCAAAACACACTCAACCCAACAACAGTAAGTGAGGGCGAATGGTGTTTGCCCGGTAGGAGTACGGATTGAAGTGCGGTAGGCCCACAGAGCTTCTACAAGCTTTTCTGGCCAGTCTGAGAATTTATTAGCCTCACAAGTTTTCTTAACAATTTTAATCAAGGTTTTGTTAGTGGCCTCTGCCTGGCCATTGCCTTGCGGGAAATATGAAGATGAATGATGCAATGCAATCTTATACCTGTTGCAGAGGTCATGTAGCTCCTGAGAGATGAATTGGGGCCCATTGTCGGTGATGATGGTATTTGGGATACCAAACCTGGTGATGATGTTCTTCATGATGAATTTGCACACGGTTGTTGCCTTGACTTCCGCGTATGCTTCAGCTTCCGCCCACTTGGTGAAGTACTCCGTCGTGGTAAGGATGTATGCCTTGACCTTGTTCTGGGAGTTGGGGTCACCAAGGGGTCCAATGACGTCGAAGGCCCACATGGCGAAGGGCCACGAGGAGGATATCGGGTGGAGTGAAGAGGGTGGAGCATGAATTCTGTTGGCATGTAGTTGACACTTGACACACCGACGGACGAAGATAGAACAATCCTCCTCTAGAGTTGGCCAGTAAAAGCCTTGCCTAAGGATTTTCTTAGCAAGCATCTGGCTATTCACATGACCTTCACAGACACCTGAATGAGCCTCCTCAATAACCTTCTCAGCTTCATCCTCATCTAGGCATCTAAGCAAAACACCGAAAAAACCTTTTCTGAACAAGGTGCTTCCAACCAAAACGTACTTTTGGGCCAATCTCCTTATCCCCTTTTTCTCATCGCTTGTAGCTTCTGCAGGGTACGACTGATCTCTGCAATACCAAGATATTTCATAAAACCACGGCTTATCCTCATCTTCCATCTCCTCTTCTAGCTCCACTAACATGATCTCAATTTTCTCTTCCTCTCGGCATTCATCAAGAATTCTTCCTTCACCCATTGAAACATAGGGTCTAGAATGACGGGAACATTACGACGTTCAAACTGAATACTACCGAAATCCCCGAGATAGTTCATGGTTGCGCCGGTAGTGGCAAGGGCGTCCGCTAGAAGATTCTGGTGACGAGGGATGTGGACAAAGACGAGCTTGGTGAATAGCTTGGCGTAGGCTGAGGCAAGTTCTTGATATGGCTTGAGCTTAGGATCAAGAGTTTGGTACTTGGTGAGCACTTGGCGCAGAATCAGTTGGCTATCACCGACAATCCGTAAATGAGTGATACCGAGGGAGAAGGCATGCTCGAAGCCGGCCAACAGAGCCTCATATTCAGCTACGTTGTTGGTGGCAGGGAAGGCCAATTTGTAAATCTGGGGAATGGTGACACCCTCCGGTGATAGAAGAGCGATCCCGATACCCTTTCCATAAGAATTCGAAGCCCCATCGAAATACAACGTCCACTTAGGATCGGATTGATTAAGGGACATCAATTCCTCATCTGGGAACTCCGAATGAACTGGATCGAATTGAGGGATAGGGTGGTAAGCAAGGTGTTCTGCTATGGCATACCCCTTGATGGATTTTTGCTGAATGTAGGTGATCTTGAACTAGGAGAGGAAGCTCTGCCAACATGCTAACCTATCAGCCAGAACAGATTTTTCAAGGAGGAATTTGATAGGGTTCATACGGGCGATGAGGTGGACTTCATGAGCAAGGAAGTAGTGCTTCAATTTCTGCACTACCCATACGAGCACAACACATGTTTTCTCCATTGCAGTGTACCTCTGCTCGTAGGGATTGAGAAGCTTAGACAGATAGTAGGCTGCCCTCTCTTTTAACCTTCTTCATCTACTTGAGCTAGGACAGCCCCTACTGAGTCTCCCAGGACAGACACATAAAGGATAAGGGGCTTGCTTGGGGCCGGCGGCCTTAGGACAGGGGGATTAGACAAATAATCTTTGAGTCCATCGAAGGCCGCCTGGCACTTCTCATCCCAATGGAATTCGACTCCCAGCTTTGTGAGGTCATAGAAGGGTCTACACCTCTGCGAATGTTGAGAGACGAATCGGCGAATAAACTACAACCTCCCGATCAATCCTCGAAGCTCTTTCAGATTTTTGGGAAGGGGCATCTCCCTTATTGCCTTCGTCTTATTGGGATCAATTTATACACCCCTCTTGCTCACGATGGAACCTAGAAGCTTGCCCGATGAAACACCAAATACACACTTCTTGGGGTTCATCTTCAACTGAAACTCTCTTGACCTCTACAATACTTTCCCCAGAACCCCAGGATGCTCAACCAACGTCTTCGATTTCACTACCAAGTCGTCCACATACACCTCGATGAAAATGTGAATCATGTCATGAAAGATGGCCATCATAGCCCTCTGATAAGTGGCTCCAGCATTCTTGAGTCCGAACGGCATGACCACATAACAATAGGTTCCCCAAGGCGTAGTGAACGAAGTCTTTTCCTGGTCTTCTTCAGCCAATTTGATTTGATTGTACCCTGAGAAGCCGTCCATGAAGGAGAGGGTCTCATACCCGGCCGTATTGTCTATGAGCACATCTAGGTGAGGCAGCAGGAAATCATCCTTTGGACACGCGCGGTTGAGGTCCCGGAAATCGATACAAATTCTAACCTTTCCATCCTTCTTCATTACCGGGACAATGTTTGCCACCCAATTTGGATAAAGCACAACCCTAATGAACCTGGCTTTATGGAGCTTATCGACCTCATCTTTCATTTTCAAAGCCATCTGGGGGTGGAAACGCCTTAACTACTGCTTAATGGCGATGGACCCTTCTTAAGGGTAAGACGATGCTCAACTAGCGCGGAGTCCAAGCCAGGCATATCTTCATAGCTCCATGAAAACGTGTCCTTAAACTCCTTGAGAACCTCGATAATTGCCTCCTCTTCAGCTGGTGACAAACTACTGCTTATGAGGATGGTCCTAGGATCTTCTTCGGTTCCCAAATTAACTTCCTTGGTGATTTCCTCTACGGCAGCTGTTGGTTCGTCAAATTTCTTTAATCCGCTTGCGAATGCGTCAGCCTCGTCCTCAAATTCTTCATCACATTCTTCAATTGGGTCGTTGTCATCCATGATCTCATAGACTCCGAACCCATCATCAACAAAGCACACTGACTGCTCATATTCTAGATCTGGCAACTGCAAAGGCTCCTCTATAAATTCTGGGACTGCTAAGCATGCCTTGCATCTACGGGCTAGATCTGCTAGGAAGTGGTGTGAAACCCTCCTACCCTTGGTCTTCTTCTCTGACACTACCGCTAGTTTGCCACTACCTTTGCCTAGATTTGAGCTACAACTACTGGAATCTACAAGCGAAGGAGAAGCAGTAAATGCTGAATCCCGCGAGGGGGGAGATGGAGAAGGATTCGAGGAATTTACAGCAAGTGGCATAGCAAAAGCAGAATTCCGCGCGAGGGAATTACTGAGAGTAGTAGAAGGACTTACCGGTGCGGGTGGAGAAGAACTTACAGGAGGGAAAGCAGTAGATGCCTGGTCCCGCGCGGGGGACTTAGGGAAAGCAGTAAATGATGGGTCCCTCGAGGGGAAAAATGAAGGTGAATTTACAGTGACATTCCCCTACGAGGGGGGAGGATTATTGAAAGCAGTAAATGCCCCCTGCGCGAAAGGGGGTGGGAGATCGGTCAAAGGACCAGAGGGTAGTGGCCCATCAGCTAGGGCACACTCAGAGGCTAGGAAAGAAGTTTCCTCGAAAGAGATGGCGTTGTCGGCTATTGCGAGACTGTCACTACCGAGGTCCCCTCCCGGCTAGCGTAGGCAGGGAGGGAAAGAGACGAGAACACTGATCAGCTCGAGGGAAGGGAGATTAGTGAGTGAGGGCAGGAATGCGCGAGTTTGGTCGGGAGATGCAGCGCTCGTGGACAGGAGGGGGCGGATTGGAAGTATTCTGTAGGAGGAGAAAAGTAGTATTGCTTAGAGGAAGGCAAAGCAAGGGAGAATGCATTGGGGAAGGCTATGGTGGGCGTAGTGCCCAGGAGGAAGGGGGAGGATGCATTGCTAGAGAGAAAAGGAGGCGTCAAACGACCTGCCCTGAAGGAGCGGGGCGAGATCGCTAGACGAGAGGTTTGAACTCTCAAGGGGAATCAGAGCGGGGAAGACGGAGGTCGAGGCGAGACTGCCAATTGGGAAAGTTGAGAGGAGAGTGCAAGCTCTGAGGATGAGGGGTCAGAGAGCGGGGGAGCGCGTGCCCGCTCGGAAGGCAGTAAGGAGATCGTAAAGCGGGGCGTCGGCGCCCGAGGAATGCTTAGAGAAAAGAATAGGGACCCGATCACGACCCGCAGGAGGGAAGGTGCAACGCCCGGTGAAAGGACAAAGGTGGGTGCGTCACTTGGAAGGGAGGGGAGGTCGGGCACGAGGCTCGACAAGGAGGAGGGTACGATGCCCGAAGCGAGGACTGGAACGGGTACGATGCTCGGGGCGGAGTCTAAAGCGGGCGCGATGCCCGGGGAGGAGGTTGGAGGGGGCACGATGCCCAAAATAGGGCTGGATCATTTGGGCATGATGCCCGGACTGGAGGTTAGGATGGGCGCGATGCCCGCGGTGGAGCCTGAAACGGGCATGGTGCCCAAGGTTGTGGTTAGGACGATGCTTGAGGAGGCGTCGTCCGTCCTGAACTTTGCGGTTGCTGGAATAACTTTGGCGTCTTGGACTGCCTGTGTGCTGACGCTGACCGCTGTCGGTTGCTCTGCTTCTGTCAGGCTAAAAAGGCGACCCAAGGAGGTGGTGATATCACTCATATCGAACCACCGGTTCCATTCTGTTTTGAATTCACCGACTTTGGCCCGCTTAGGTGGCTCAGGGTTTCCTGTTGCCTTGTACACGTCTCGGGGTAGCTGAGGTGTAGACTCTGTGGTGATGGCCGAGGTCTGTTCGTCCCCTGGCTATAATGGGCCCCTCCTGAAATGTTGGTGCAGAGTCCAGGTGAGGGGTTCCATTGGTTGTTGCTGGGCCTTGCCCGGCTTTTAGCCTAGCCCCACTTTGGGCCTCTTCTTGCAGCTTTTCACGGCCTCCGTTCTTCCTTGCAATCGTGCCCCCTGTCCTTTGCCTGTCCGATATCCCATCTGCTTCATAATGTGCCATCCCTTCTTTGTGATGATCCTGCTTCTTCCAGCGGCTTCAACAGACGGACCACTGAGTCCTGGATATGCACTTGGTATGCTTTGCACCGACATCAAAGGCCGATTGCTGGGCCAAATAGCAGGTACTGAGTTGTCCGTCATGGCGTCCACCTCCGCAACCGTAGGCTTGCTGGGGACCTTGACAACGCGCCCCTTGTATGGGAATTTCAAGCACTGGTGGACCGTTGAAATGACGGAGCCAAGGGCTTGGACAAACGGCCTACCCAGGATCATGCGGTAGCTTGGATCCATATCCAGGATGTGAAACTCCATTTCGGTGATAGACGGGCCCAACCCTATTTTCAATGTGAAGACCCCCTTCGGTGCCCTACTGGAGTTGTCGTAGGCCGTGACAGTAATGGCAGAGGGCCGAATTGCTTGCACTGGCACTCCACAGAATTCTAATGTGTCGGAAGACACAACATTGATGGATGCCCCAGAGTCGATCAAGCATCGAGTCACGCGGATCCTGTTAATGTTTACTGTGAGACACAGGGCATACCGTTGTGATTCAATTGGGGCTAGCTCATCTTCATGAAATGTGATTGCTGGGCGCGAGCTAGTGGGTGTCAGTACTGTGCTGATCTGGTTGACTGGCAGGTCCTCGTTGACCATTACTTTCTGCAAATACTACATAAGGGCGTCTTGATGAACCACCGACCTCTTGATTAGCTCCAGAATGGATATCCTGGCTGGGGTCTTATCTAGATGCTTCAATAGGTCATAGTGTGTCCCCGGGATAGACTCCTCCGGCTGGATCTCCTCCTCTTCTTGGGGTGCCGATGCCTGTTCTTGCTGCTGAGGGAAGACTCTGTTGAACATACGCCCACTTCGGAGCACCATTGTTGCCTCGGTACTGATTCCCGGTGTGCTTGTTGATGTCGATGGAGGGGAAACAGAAGGGTGGCTGGAGAATATTTGTTGTGGCAATTGGACAGTTGGTGCCCCGGGAAATGGGACGGGAGTACGGAGGATTGGGGCTTGGTGATTAGGGTTGGTAAAGGGGGCGGTCGGCGGTGTGCAGAGGAGGGGCGGATTGGATGATGGCGATGGTGAGGAGGCAGAAAGTGGGTGGTTCGATGGCGGCGTTGCGGTGGTAAGGTTATGCAGGAGAGGGGCGGAAGTATTGGCGGGTGGTGGTGCCATGGTGGCGGGAATGCACAAGAAAGAGGGTAGTGGATTATCGGGAGTAGGCGTACGGATGAAAGGTGGTAGAATGAAAGACGACTGGGTAATGGTAGTGGAGGCGGAGGCTACTCCTGTCGGCTGACCAAATGTCTCACACCGGGAATATGCCGTAAAGGCATTCACTTGTTCGTTCGGAGGCCAATGCTCCGGTAGTGGGTTCTGAACGATGCCCATACCGGGCTGCTCCTGGGGCTGGAGCTGTTGTTGTTGTTGCTGCTGCTGTTGCTGTTCCTGCCTAGCTAGCCTTCGTGCTTTCATCTCTGCAATGAACTTCTTCATTTCCGCCGAATCAATGCCTCCACTGTCGTTTATATTATAGATGTAATCTTTGAAGTGAAAGCACGCCACCAGGGTGTGGCCTGGGCCTCGGTGGATCTCACAATACCGCGAGGTGTCAATATTGGGTGGCCATTGCAGCCTTTCCCTAGGCAAAGTAAGTGTGCCAGCGGCCATTAGGGCATTAAAGATATCTGGAAGGTTTTCTGGCAACGGGGGATAGTGAGTCCTCCTTGGGCCGGGGGGTGGTCGGGGTGGTTGAGGCTCATAGTTGCCTGGAGGAGGGACCTGATTGTATTGGGGAGGTGCAGGAGGGTGTTGTTGGGGTTGGTACTGGGGAGGAGCGGGCTGCCGGTATTGAGGTTACGGAGGCTGACGGTATTGCGGTTGCAGAGGTTGTTGGTGGTACGGGGGAGGTTGTTGGTACTGTGGCCGCGGGGGCTGCTGGTAATATGGGGGCTATTGGGGCAGTTGAGGTTGCTGAGGTGGCATTCTGAATAGTGGTGGGTTGTTGGTTCTTGGAGCGGGCTGTTGGGGTAGTGGGGTTCGGGTGTTGGTGTTGGGTCGGTAGGTGGAAGGATTGGGGTTACCCATCGCACTCACTTGCTCGTTATGGATGACACCCTCTGTCGTGGGACCGCCAGCCGGAGCACTGCTGGTTTTCTTGAATGTCCGAGTTTTGGACTCGAACATGGCCATGATAGGGGAGTCTTTCAACTGCGTCTGGATATATCGTGCCCTTTCATACAATTCTTCCATCGTCGTTAATTTATTCATGGCCTGAATATGCCTGAATTGCGGTGTAGCATTTGCTATGATCATCTTGACCTGCTCGGCCTCAGACAGTGGATCCCTCAGTCTTTCAGCTAAGCTCCTCCATCTATCCGCATAGTGTGTAAAATCTTCATCAGTCCTCATCTTCTCGGCCATTAGATCAGTGATTGATAATATCGGACCCACTCTGTCCCTGTATCGCTGCAAGAACTTCCTCTACACTGTCTCAAAATGTTCAGCATCAGCGGGTTCTAAGGAATAAAACCACTTGAGGGCAGGTCCATCCAAGGACCGGAAGAAAAGGAAGGCGAGGGCCCGATTATCGTCCTGTCAAAAGGAGGATTCATACATGAATTCTTTGAGGTGGACGAAGGGATTGCCGGTGCCGTTGTAGCGGAGATAGGTCGGCATTTCGGAAGGAGGCAGATGAAAGACTGGCATGGAAGGAAGAGCCAACTCAATAGAATCTTTGGGTGCGGACACCCTCTTTAATTCTTGCTCCAATTTATTCATCTTGGGCAGAAGGGCTTAGGCGAGTTGACTGGAGGACTACTTGGGAGGAAGTCCCGGTGGGAGCTGGGGGTAGACATCTGCTTGGATGGGATAATGTATAGAAGGAATGCCGGCAGGCGTGGAACCTAGGGCCAGAATCCGAGGTTGGTGCACGGGCCTCTCCATGTCGGGGCTTGGCCGGATATGGGGGTGCCTCCCAACAGGGCTGTTAGGACGGGATTGGATGATAGAGTGGGCCCGCGACGGAGCGGAAGAAGCTCGGGCCGTCGGGTCACGAGCGGACTGGATCTGGATACCCGCGTTCGGGTGAGAAGGATAAACTGGATCGGCAACAGACTTGCCCTTAAGGGCAGCCTGGACCTCTTGAAGCTGGGATGTTGGGAGGCTCTACAGAATGTCCACCAACCGGGACACTTCAATAGGAGAGGCGGTGTTTCCAGCGTCACGCGCTGGCGAGACGTGGGGGGCCTGGGTGTCCACCACGTTCACGCGGGGACTTGGCGGATCGGCGTAGGCTGATTTTCAATTTGGGGGAATGATTGATTGGGGTCATACATCTCATCATACATGTTCTCATAATCCTCGTACTTGGCCATTGAAAGAGATCGGCCGGAACGGAGCTGCATGCAAAATTCTAGAGACACACAGCGTAATTTAACAAACAACCAACAGACAACTACTCAAACAAGTTTGAGAGAGAAGGCGTTAACGGCTTTTAGATCACAGACTTGAGAATGATTACGTCCACTTAATATGTTCAATATTTTAATGTGGATTTTAATGATCATGTGTCTCTCCCAAAACAGGTGTGGGCCTAGAATAGGTGAGATGACAACTCCGGGCTCAACTAAGCGACTCCCTCGCACGTGATGGGTATTCTAACTCGGGTCACCGGGGTGGTACAACCGGCTCGGTCCACCGTGAGGGAATCCACGGGGTACAGAGGCTTACGGAGGTCTCGATGAGGATTCTCTAGCCCAATGAGACGGAATGCCCAATGGGGAGAAAGCCCTCACCGAGAAGGTGTGTGGATCCTAGGTGAGGAGGGAAGGAGGTCCCTCGGCCGAAATGCCCTGCAAACGCAAAGTAATGCAAAGGATAACAAAAATGGCAGAAAAACTGGTGCTCTGTGACAGACTGAATCGCGTCTAGTACAGTGGGCGTGGTTCAGTAAGGGCGTCCGTTCAGTTAGCCGCAGATTTGACAGCTCCCGAAAGCTGTAAGAGCCGAGGAAACTCCCTCCGAACTCTGTCACAAATCGCGTCCAGGTAAACCGCCGTGCAAAGCAAGAATAAATGGCGTCCTCTATACTGGACGCGAATCAAATTTGCAACCCGAGCACAGAAATGCAGTCAGGAAATCAGACAAGCATGCTTTCCATTGATTATAGGGAGAGAAATAAAATTCATGTCGTGACGGGGCAGTCTGGCGCGACAACCGAACCGGCCGGCCTGGCCCGGTTCGGGGCTGGGAACGCGACGGCGTGGGCTATCGCGTTAAGGTCACGATGGTCCGGCCGACCGCGACCCCTCTGAGGTCGCGACGGGTCGGGCCGTCGTGATTTCAGAGGCGCGAGCCGACCCAGAAAAGGCATTTTGCCCTTTTGGGTTTTGGTCCTTCCCCCCAAAGTGTGATACAGTGCTCTTCTAAAATCAATATAAATTCACACGATGATCAAAAAATCATGAAACCACTTTGAAATGGAAGTAGACTAATAGATCTATCAACAAGCATGAGTAATTAGGAAACAGACAAGGTTTGTGCATGTTTTAACAAGGTTACATTTCGGTGACCTAAACATGCGCAGTCATGGAAGAATGATTTAATTAGCAACGAATACATGATAGAAATTAGGGAAAATAGGGGCGTTTGAAAGCTAACATGAAGTAGTATTTACGAGAATTATTTCAGAGCATGGGATCATGTGCAAACGAGGATTGAACACAAACATGATGGTTCGGGCACAACATGTTAACATAAGTTCGGGCATTTAATTTGCCCTCATGGAAGAACGAAAAAGAGCAAAATGAGAGGGCTTTTGAAGAGGATCATGAAGACTACCTAGGGTAATTTTTACACGATTTTAGCTTGAGATATTGCCTACCTTTTCTCAGGGGTAATGAAAACCTAGGGTTGTGGACGAAGAAGAAGAGAGAACCTCCTTGCTCCAAGCCCTTCCTCTCCTTGCTCCTCGTCTTTAGCCTCCCTTCTTCGTCCTCCAAAGCTTCAGCAACGAGTTATGACTTGGTAGAGACGAATTATGGGTGTTTTGATGGGTTTAAGAGTCCTAATTAGTTTAAACTCTTCTTTCTCCTTCAAACTCCAAATTTCTTATTTATCTCCCCCTTTTCTATCATTTATCCATCCATTTAGCTTGGGGAGAACTCCAATTTCGTGGCTAAAGGATTTGGGTAGGTCTAGGATTCTTTTTAGGATAGATTTGAGCTATTAAATAATCATTTCACCCCTTTTATGAATTACTTTTATTTTTAATGCGAATTTCACTAATTTAACTCCCATCCCATGATGGGCTCTTTTCATTTGGGCCCAACGATTCATGTTAGGACCATTAATAAAACCCATTATTAATTTAGCTTAATGGGTATTGATTTAATTCTATTTATTCACCCTTTATTCTAATTTAAATCTATTTATTACACTTATTCACTAAATTTCTTATTTTAATTTATTTTAATATTATTTATGTCAATATTTTTAACCTTCATCATTTGGGCTCTTACTCTTGTCCCAATAAGTTATGTTAGCTTAATTGTACAACCCATGTTCTTAATAGATTTTTAATTGTCTTTTTATTAAAGAATTTATTCATGGGCCAAGATTGCCTATTGGTCCGATTATCATAATGAGATATCAACCCATATTATTTAAAGTCTACTCACATGTTTATTTTAATTTATAATCCACTTTGGCTTATAAAATAATGGATTCTCCGACTTATTCCTTAATTATGCTAATAAGTCGCATAAATTCATAAACTAAGTCTAAATGATTTTTCTATGCCCAAATTTCATGATGGGTCATTAGAGAACATTATTTAAAGCACAACTACTAATTTTATGAAATATTTATATGGGTTTATACGTATGCAATAATGATGTGTACCTTTTTAACTACTTGAATTTATTAATAGATAAAATTTCAATTTATCTATAATTTTTTAATTAATAGATTTTCCGGGGTACTACATTTTATCTCCAAGCCTATCAAGATTTACTGTGACAATTCTCTGTAGTTTTCTTCTCTAAGAACAATATAGCATCCAAGGGTGGTAGAGCCTTCGATATAAAATATTTTGCTCTTAGAGACAGAGTGAGGAATCATGAAGTATGTATAGAACATATTGGACAGATCTTATAGTTGTTGACCCTCTCACTAAATGACTACTTGCTAGCGTTTTTTGTACTCATGTGATTTAAATGAGTCTTGTAAGCTCTCTCGATCTGTTATGACACTTTCAGTTGACATTATGTTGTTATTTGTGATCACATCATTGTCATGATTCTTCTATTGTTTTCTACATATTCCATTTATTTGTGTATACATGTTGGCTATGTGTTGACAGAATACATGTTTAAGTGGTGACTAGTAGATAAACATTAAATTTGAGTTTATCTATAATTTCAAGTTTGATGTTCTATTGTAGTGAGTTGGTGACATTGTGGTACATGGAAGGTAGTGTGTGTTTTGAATGTATTTACCATCATGACCTATGCCATTTGATTTACTATATTTAAACTCTTCAGATTCTATTAATTAGAGTGGTGTGTGGTTTTAGTTTTAATTATGCACGTATATACCGTATTTTCCCTTCAAGTGCAAGCCCAAGACATCAAATCTTCAAGAGACATTTTAAAACTATATCATTTTATAATATATGTACGTTTTCAAAGAAAGATTTGATATACTTGTGACAAGTTGGATCAAGTGGGAGAATGTTGGGTTTTACCCAATATTGTGGTCCACTTGTATTGGGCAACACAATATTAACATACCATCAGGTCCAATTAACGAAATAAACTAATGGGTTTAACCTATTAAGTGTCTATTAAGATCATGTTATGGATGAGATCCTGTTCAGTCTATTGGGACTAATCTCTCCTCTCTATAAATATACATGTGAGACTCTCCATCAGATCACACAGACTAAAAAATATAAAGAGAGGAAATAAAAAGAAGATCGTAACGAATTACGCGTCTCTCTTTTCGACATCCGTAATTTTTCGATGTCGTCTTCCTCTTAACACTTAGAATAACTTTTACATCAAATACACATCCCAACATCCACCGACTTCTTTTTGCCAGAGATTCCTAGCCATCCCACTGGTGTGGCTCAAGCATCAAATCATGGAGGTCTCCATCTGAAGGCCGACCGTCGTCGCCTCTGCTTTTGAACGTTTCTCGCTTTTCACTTCTTGGGAGACATGTAATATTAATAATGAACACCTGCTGAGGTGCCAGCCTTATCTCGCAGCCGTCTTTGCCGACTTGAGCTCCCTTTCTTGCCTCCTGTGTTTACCCACCATCTCTTCTCCGGTTGGTCATGGCGACTAGGACGATGTTTCTAACCTCTCTCTTCCTTGTGCTGCTCTTCCTGCAGCTCGGTGGACACTCACCCACGTTAGCCCATGAGGGCTCCCGACTCCTGCCATCACAGATCACACAACACACACAATTAGGTGAGCTTTCTTCTTCTTCTTCTTCTTCTTCCTGGTCTCGTAATTAACATGGGTGTGCTTACTAGCGCCAACCTGTCCACTCGATATTTCCTTCGCGCTGCGCCTTTTCGTGACGATTAACTATTATTGAGAGATGCCCAGGCTCGAACGCGACTGCGAGATGGGAGGAAGGGTGGAAAGGCAGGCAGGAAGACGCCGGAGACATCGAGGGGTTTGTCGGAGATGATGGAGATGGGAAGCTGCTGAAGCGCTCAGGGAAGACCAGCAGCGGAGGAGGGTCGGGCCCAGGCGGCGGCAGAAGCGGGGGGAGGGGTAGCGGAGGGAATGGGGGTCACAACGGCGGCGGCGGGGAGACGGCCCTTCGGCCCGGCCGCAACAGGGGCGCCGCCGGCAGCATCAGGGCCTTGATGGTCACTGGCCCGGCGCAGGGCGTCATTCTTATGCTCCTCTCTACCATTTTATTCCCCGTTTAACTCAGTCTGATCACGTCTTTACCGGTGTTCTCTGATATCGAGTTTGGAGACACTGATAGTACTAGCTAGTGAGGGCTTTCTGTTTTCATTGGACTTGGTCTGCCTATGAAGCTTTGCGAATCCACTTGCGTGTTTGTGTAATGATCATATTGCTTCACGAAGCATGGTAATTTCATGCCCGGTGTGAAAAATCTTGCGTCCATTTTTGTGCTCTGTACATGGTCATGCCCCCGGAGAACATCACTACTTATAAGACTCCCACGTACAGAGTTGATTCTAGACAAACCCCATTGTTGAAGAGTTCTCGTATATAGTAACTAACGATTCCATTTTGAACATCCAAGTCTAATAGCAAGTACCTTAAAAAAAAAGGCAAGTAGGAAGTGAACATTGCGTGTCCACATGACAAAGCGAAAGAATGCTGCATGCTGACTTTAATTTCGTAATCAGACTTAATTGGCCTCCAAGTTTTTAACAGAAATATTTATTATACGTATATGAGAGGTTGGTGGTAGTCGTAGAGGGGGTTTTCTTCAAAAAAAAAAAAGGTGCTAATAAAGTTATGATGGGCCCCTATTATGTGCATGCATGACTCTGATGATATATAATAAATATTTATTATTACTCTATTTACCACTCCATAAATTATCGTCCATTTGATATTTCTACATCAGGATGTCACAATTTTCATGTATTCTTACTTTTGATTTAGAAATATATTTATATTATTAATATAATTTTGATATTATTTTTAGATGTGTGTATTTCGATCGAAATATTTCCAAACTTTGATAATAAAATTGAATTTGAGATAACTATAGTTACTAGAAAAATGTGCTGATTTCAAAGATATAAATATTGGAAATTATTAAAGTACGGATATCAAGATTATTCGATTTATTAATTTTTGTTCCAAAAAATTTTATTTTAAGAAATTAAATTAAAATCACTATAAAATGTATCATCTTCCGATTAAATTGTATTTGAAATTTCTTCTTAATTGAACATCATTTTAATTAAATTAAGACTCTTAAAAATTTAAATGAATTACTTTAAAAATTTTAAAAGAATAACGCGGAGGGGAGGGCCAGTCCGAAATCGATCATGTATTGATCGATTTTTTTATTGAATTGTTTTTTTGAACGGCCGCACCAACATATCTGCTGGCGCGGCCATCGACTGTAAAAAATTGTTAGATTACGAATTATAATTTTTACAATATTATTCAACTATAATTTTTTTTTTCAAATAACATTATTTTTAAAGAAAACCCTCGCAGAGGCAGGTAACTCCTAAGTTGTTGCAAACTAGTTGATGCTGTGCGTGGTGTAGATAGTTAATATGGTGTATGATCTGACCTAGGGAAATCGGGCCACCGGGAGCTTGGTGCGCCAATTCACCGGGTGAAGGTTGGGGAATCGCAGGTCGGCAAAAGGGTCGGCCAATCTCCAGTTCGCTCCAACGAAACTACAAAGGTTAGTGAATCGAAGGTTGCCGCTGCTGGTTGGACGAAGGTTGTGGAACTGGTGACGGCCAGTGCGACTCGATCCAAGTTCCTGTCCAACCTTAGCACCTTGGGTACGTAGGGCTGTAATTAAGTTGGGTTTGAAATCGAAAATAAAGATTTCGATTTCGATTTTGATAACTAAAATATAATTTTGTTTCTGATTCTGATAAAATTAAAATAATTAATTTTAATTTTTTGTTCTGTTTCTGATCACATTATTGGAATTAAAATTTGGATAAGTTAAGATACTTACCATAATTTTACTTTTTAAATTTATAGATAATTTATCGAAATAATTGATACCGATTCTGATTTTAATTATTTTTCAATTCTAATTTTGATTTGGATAACTTATCAAAATATCTGATATTGATTCCGATAAATTATCGATATCATTTTATAATTTTAAAATCGATAATTTTTATCGAAATCAAATTATCAAAATATCAAATTCCATTTACAACCCTAGACTTGGGTTTGTGTGAAACTAGTGGCATCGCATGTAGAACGAGAGTCCTATTAACTCGTATTTGGAGCTCGGCCCGGAGGGTCAAGGACGGTGGTGCATGGAGGGCATGGTTTCCTCATAACTCCGACTTGTAAGAAAGTAAAGTACGTTACGTTCTCTGGTTGAGATGGGATGTAAGACACTTTGATATTCAAGTTTACACTCTTGAAGTGATTAATTGAAGATTAAGTGACAAGTTTTACTTACCTTAATCCAGATATACTAATGACTTTTAGAACTCCCACTCATAAAATCTGATATGAGAGTACTCTAGGTTGGCAGAGAAGAAATAGCAAGAAAAGAATAGGCTCTAGTTAAGGATGCCAATACATATCTACTTTTTTTATTGTTTTTCCTAGAAAATAATCATTTTGCATTTAACTTTTCATTTCCGTTTTATGTCATATATATATATATATGGTTTTTTTACATAAATACTAATCTAAATATGGGTTTTGTCAAAAATCTCATATTATCAAAAATATCTTCTGAATATTTTTATAAGTTGCGGTTATACCTTTACCGTCACTTTATATCTTCTAAGATGATTTTGGATGGTATTTTAGGTATTTTAGATTGTTTAACGATTTCTATCAGACTTTCGAATATTCGCTTCTCTTAACGGCAAAGAACTACAAGGGTATAACCATAACCTATAATTATTAGAGGATATTTTTGATAATATGCCACAACAAGGAAAAGCGGGTTTTCCGACGGAACAATTCCGTCCGAAATCCGCCGGAAATCTGTTGGAAACCATTACTTTCGACAACTTTCTGGTGAACGACCGTCGGAAATAAAGCGTCAGAAATTACCGACGAGAAAGAATCCGTCGGTATTTCTGACAGAACTATTTGTCGAAAAAATCTTTCAGAAATTTCGACTAATATACCAACAACATAAATCCGTCGGCAACTTTCGACGGAATTTTTCCGTCAGAAAATCTGTCGGAACTTCCGACCGTTTTTCCGACAGAAAAATTCCATCGGCAGTTCTGTGTGGGTTGCAGGTCGTGGCGGCCGGCGGTGGCGGTGCAGCTCTCGCCGGCGAGGGGCGGCGTCGTTCGCACAGGCGGAGAGAGAGAGGGAGACAGGGAGAGAGAGAGGGTTTCGCGAGGGAGAGAGGGAGAGAGAGAAAGGGTTTCTCAAGAGTGGCAGGAGAGAAATTGTGGGTTTGCCGACGGATATGCCGACGAACTTATTTCTGTCGGAATATCCGTCAGAAATGCCTACAGATTTTTCTGACTAAAATCATTCCGTCGACATTACTGACGGATATTTTTGACGGGTTGTTATCTGTCGGAATTTACGACGGATATGCCGACAGAAATATATCCGTCGTCATGTCCGTCGGCATTATCGATGACATATTTCCGTCGGTAATGCCGCTTTCTCTTGTAGTGTGCTCAAATGAGGGATATGTTTGGCATAACCCATAATTTTATGGATGTTTAAGCAAAAACCATATGTATTTAATTTATCTGTAAAATATGTGCTCTTAAATTTTCATTTCTAATAGTGAGAAACTCTAGACCGAGTTCCTCTTCCTAAACTTACAAATCGACTCTACCTTACTTGTCCCTCTCCTAAATAGGCCAAAGTTATTCCTTTACTATCACTCCTAGTGTCACTTAATTACACCCACTATGAGATTGCAACTGGCATCTCTTTTTTTTTTTTTTCTATTTTAGTTCTGTTTCTAATTTTATTATAGTAATCATATACAAGAAGTATCATTTCTATTCCAACTCCTATCCATTGGCAATCCTAACCCTAGATTGTGCTGATGTGTCATGTAAGTTGGATAGAGAGGGGTACCTTCTCGACACCTAAGCCCCATCTAAGAATCGACGTAAGATCTCAATGTCGACCACTTTTAGGGAGATAAGACATCCCCTCCCCCCTTTTTGGTCTTTTTGGTTAGCATTAGGGGGATGAAAACAAATCAAGTTTTGATCACACTCGAATTCCAACATTTTTGTATCGAGGTGACAATCCCAGGGCCAACATGATGACCTTGGCTTTACACTATATCAGCATAAAAGTTAAGATAATAATGAATAGAATTTGAGCATTAAAGATGTTAAATCTCATATCTACTTGCAGGTCATGGGTGTTGGGGAATCGTCCCCCCGATCGACAGCCCTCTCTCGTACAACTCACACGTAGAGTTTGGAGAAGAGATTGAAGAAGGGAGAAGAAGAACACAAGAACACCAGATTTTTACGTGGTTCAGAAGCAAAGCCTTCCTACGTCCACGGTCACAGCAGCAGTTCCAATACTATACGTCAGGAACAATCATCCAACTTGTACAAGGAGAGACCGCCCTACTATATATACTGGGAGGTTAGGGCGCCATAATCGAGATTTACAAGAACAAAACTGCCCCTCACTCAAATTCACGCAAGTCGCCTGTCCTGGGGTTGAGAAGTCGACTGTCTTGAGAAATCTGACTGCTAAAGTCGAATGCCAAATTTGACTGCTGACTCTCACTGCTGAAGTCGAATGCTGAAGTCGACTGCTGCAGTCGAATACTGAAGTCGTCTGCTGAAGTCGACTTCCTTGAAGACTTCGACTCATTCACTTCTGTAAGCCGAATTTAGCTTCCGGGGGAGCTGCCCCCCTTGACCCCCGCGACCTGACCGCGTAGGTCGATCTGCGACCCAGACCCTCTGTATTGATCCACATTGTTAAAGTTCTGACTCCACACTCTAACAATGGGATGGCCTTGAGATTTGAAAAACTGGATTTGCACTCCTACTCACAAGGGAGAGAATTTGCAAAGAAGAATAGAAGATCAGATGTCTTAAGATGGGGATTTTAGGGAAAACTTTTTGATACCTAAATCAATAAAGACAAGAGGGTGAGATGACTCGAGATTGCTCCCTAGCTAGTATAGTTGAGTGCAGAATTGTGTCTCATCTTAGGTGAAGGGGTTTTTGTTGGGATTTAAAGGTAGTTAAGCATCTCTGATGGTCTCATGTGATGTGACTGCAATTAAGGCTAGATCTTGGGTGTAACCACATGGTAGTGGTCGTAATAAGCTTTTACTCTTGTTACGAGAGATGTGGATGGCGATCGTGGAGATCATGGGTGACCCATCGTCATCCTATTTAAGGCTCCAATTCTTCATGTGTAACGACTCTCTTTATGTCAGTACGATTATACCAATTCACATCGGGACAAAGAGTGCCATCACATTGAGACATGTACCCAACATTACTAAACATGCAGAGATGTACATAAATAACACAAAAAAGTATAGAGAAAGTAAATATAGATCTTATTCCATCACCACATACACATCCAATAGTCTATAAAGGCATAATGTAAATGTAACAAAGTCCACAATATAACCAAGTCCATAATGTCCAAAATACAACATGCTCTCACGTACTAAGTAAAAGAAAAGTAACTAAGCACTAGATGTAGCACTCCACTCCAAAAGCTACTCCTCTCACTCGGAGTCACTCATCGCTAGCTCCTCTGTCTCTAAAACCTTTGTCTCACCTATATTGTAACGTCGCGTACTTTTCGGATCCTTATGGATCATGTGTGTATTGGTTGTGGTGGCCGTTGTGAGGCCAGTGTGGTTTGGGTGCGTGGTGTGTGCAGGTGTGGTGCAGGTTGGGTCCTGAAATAAAATAGGACCTACTGCAGTTGAGTAGGAGTTGGCGGCCAGGTGTGGTCGTTGACTTGTAGGCGTCCATATGTGTTGACATTTACTGTATGAACTTGGTGACAAGGAATATGGACGTCTAGCTTTGGCGGTCTGATTGGCGACAGCCATGTTGACGCCAACCTGTGCGACATGCAAAATATAGTCTACCCGAGAGCAGTTCCCTCAGCTCATTCTCTCTCTCCCTTGCCCTGTTTTCATGCCTCTTGCTTCCCCACTACTTCCAAGAGCTGTATAAGGATAATTGGAGGAACGTGGAACGCGAGACGGTGACGAATCGGCCAAGGAAACGCCAAACCGTGGTGCAATTGCCGTAGGAGCTCGCGAAGGGTTCGGTGTGGACCGGGAGAATTTAGGAGGTTTAAGCGTGTACTGAGGTAGGGAATGATCCCTTTAGTTCCTATAGGTTGTAATAATGCAATTGGAAAGCATGAATCTGCATGATAATTGTGTTTTTGGGTAATGGTATCCATGCGGGGTACACGAGTGGTTTGAGCAATTTAATAATGGAAACATGTTGTTTCGAGTTGTTTAGGATTCATGCATGTTAGAGGAAGTATTTCCTCATGTTTTCTCGATAGTTTCGGGACCAATAATGCCTGTAGAATCGGTTTAGGGTTTCTGCAGGAACTGGAGTTGAGGAGCTTGGCGTCAACATCGTTTGACGCCAGGTTCTTCAGCTGGGAGCTTAACGGCTAGATACCTTGCCGTTTATATCCTATCGACGGCAATCGATGTTGCCGCCAGCATGTTTTTATGAAAATGTTGTTATATCAGATATTTAGTGTTATCGAGCGGTGGTGCACCTAGTGCTCGTGGTTTCTGAGACTAGCGTACTGGGTACGCAGATGGTTGGTTCCTTACGTGTTTACGTGGTGTTCACGTGTGGTGGACTACTAGTGCACGCGGTTTACGTGAGTCTTCACGTGGTTTGTGTGTGACGTGCACGTGGTTTTGTGTACGTGGCGAGTAGTACGACGCCTACCGTGGTTACCTCTCCAGTTGGGTGCCCCAGGTTCTTTGTGAGCCAAGTTGTTAGCTCGGGGCTTTGTCCCGGTACTTGTGTTGTACCGTCGAGGTCTGTGTCGTCTGACCTGGACACCCTCACTCCTTTGCTTGAGTTGTACGTCCGGCTGAGGGAAAGACGATAGTGGGACAGTGACTGCCGTACTTGTCTTTTAGTCACTTGTAGCGCGCTCGTAGTTGGGGGTACGGACACCAGTAGTCGACACTGGTCCCCAGCTAGTCCTTTTCCAGTGTCTCACTCTAGCGAGCCCAGGCCAGGGTCTCTAGAGGTGTCAGGCATGGGCCTGCGACCGTGTGGTCCGCAGGTGGTGGTGTTTAGTTGGTCTCCACAGTTGCTTGACCTTTTCACGTGGAGCGGCAGCAGGACCTTTCATTCTTGGCTGCGAGACTGAGAAGTAGACCTGTGTTAGCTTGTTCGAGTCAGTCTCTGGTGTCGCGAACCAATTCACGTGACTCGTGTTTGGCTGTCTCTACTCTAGCTTGTACACTTGTACTGGTTTGCCGTTTAATTGTTACAGCTGTTTTTCGTAGTCGGCAGACGGTGAGTATTTTTACAGCTTTCATATCCTGCTTAGCTGTTCTATAAATTGTTGGTACTGTTTACTGCTTTCGTACTTGTGTTTGGTTTTGCTCGGTGTTGGGCGAGTTCCCTACTGAGCCAGTGACTAGCGAGGCTCACCCCTACCCCCACAGGTGAGAGCGAGGAGGACGTTTCTCGACCGTCGTCCAGTTCGGAGCCGCGTCGTAGCGGTGCAGGGTCGGTACCTCCAGCTGTGTAGTAGTAGCTCCAGCAGTGTAGTCTCAGTAGTGCAGTGTATAATTAGTTGTTTACTTTCTTCAGTTGTACCTTGGGGTATGCCCCAGACTCTTGTACTTTCTTTCAGTTTTGTGGAAATATGGCTATGTAAACTTGTGAAATATATATATAAAATGGTGTGTTCCTTTGTGTTTACACGGACTGTGGTGTGGTATCCCTTGCGAGGCTATGGCCCGTTCACGGGAGGCGAACTCGGATCAAGTATGTTATCGGTTTAACGGGCTTGGTCGAGGTGTTCCGCCACATATATCATTTAGAAATGATGAGTATATGCAACCGACTCAACAAGTAACCTATTGACTACATTCACATACTTACCACATACACTTCTACATAAGCATAAACATGACAATCATCTAAAACATGATCATTTAACAATTAACTATCACATGCTTAACTTTTACTAACTACATATGGATTGTTGATGGCACATGTATTTTCACATTATTCACATATCTATAACATGCTTTCACATATTCACAAGGACAAAATATAACAATTACCTACACATGATACTACATGTCACTTTAATGTATTCTACTAATTCAAAATGCACATATACTTACTCTTTACTCGCTATTTTGACATAGTCACATCATATTCACATAAATTCACAATTTCACATTTGATCACATATTCATATCGCTTTCACATAGTCACACACTTGCACTTCCTCATTCACATTCACTTTAACATTCACATTGTTTCACATGTTGTCAAGACACATAGCCCAAACCACCATAAAGAAGGACACAATCACACACATAACACATATCCGTCACCTAGGCAACACAGTGACAAATCTTGATAACTGCATAGAACCGGGAGAAGTAGTCTCCACCCTAATCAGTGGTACTTATCCACCTCCATGATTTTATCTTGATGCCCACAAAATATCACATAACACATTGAACCTTCCTATAGGAGCTTCACTATAGTATGACTCCATAACCTTCTATGGTAGCAGTGTCTTTATTGGCACATTAATCCACTTTATCACATTAACCGATTACATTTACACATATTCCACATGCACTTAATATGATGCACTCATGCATAGGACGTGGATAAATGATTTTATTTTACAAATATGCTCATTACTATCCAACAGTGATAAAACATACTTAACAGAACCTAAACATGGTACTAACAATATGGAATTATCACTTTTAACTTAATCATACTTAATATGGTCATTAGAGCCTTACAAGAGGATAACAGCAACTTCGAATGCTAGAATATCCTCAAATGTTAACCACAGGTCACACGCATGAAATATATCATATGCCTAATTTTTCATAATTTTTGCAATAGTATAACTATTAATCAAATTTAGAACATATTTCAGGCAATTATTAACATGTCTCTTAGCAATTCAGTCTAACATGATGTGACTAAGTTAACCACATGGAAACATGCTTATGGTAACCTTAAATTTAGAAGAAAAATCTTGAAACACGAACTCATAATGTGACATTTTTTCAAAATCAAATCTACCATAACATGCTTATTTTCCCATTAAACAAAATTTCTAAAAATTAACATGATTACCCAAAAAATAATGAAAATTATCAAAATCCTCCATAGTGACTAAGGTACCATGTCAGAAACCCAATAACTCAATCCCATACATAAAATCTATGAAAATTTCATCACATGCATCGCATCATTGTTTTGGAAAATTTCATCACTTGCCGCCAGCATGTTTTTATGAAAATGTTGTTATATCAGATATTTAGTGTTATCGAGCGGTGCAACGATAATTGTGGTGCACCTAGTGCTCGTGGTTTCTGAGACTAGCGTACTGGGTACGCAGATGGTTGGTTCCTTACGTGTTTATGTGGTGTTCACGTGTGGTGGACTACTAGTGCACGTTGTTTACGTGAGTCTTCACGTGGTTTGTGTGTGACGTGCACGTGGTTTTGTGTACGTGGCGAGTAGTACGACGCCTACCGTGGTTACCTCTCCAGTTGGGTGCCCCAGGTTCTTTGTGAGCCAGGCTGTTAGCTCGGGGCTTTGTCCCGGTACTTGTGTTGTACCGTCGAGGTCTGTGTCGTCTGACCTGGACACCCTCACTCCTTTTCTTGAGTTGTGCGTCCGGCTGAGGGAAAGACGACAGTGGGACAGTGACTGCCGTACTTGTCTTTTAGTCACTTGTAGCGCGCTCGTAGTTGGGGGTACGGACACCAGTAGTCGACATTGGTCCCCAGCTAGTCCTTTTCCAGTGTCTCACTCTAGCGAGCTCAGGCCAGGGTCTCTAGAGGTGTCAGGCATGGGCCTGCGACCGTGTGGTCCGCAGGTGGTGGTGTTTAGTTGGTCTCCACAGTTGCTTGACCTTTTCACGTGGAGCGGCAGTTGGACCTTTCATTCTTGGCTGCGAGACTGAGAAGTAGACCTGTGTTAGCTTGTCCGAGTCAGTCTCTGGTGTCGCGAACCAGTTCACGTGACTCATGTTTGGCTGTCTCTACTCTAGCTTGTACACTTGTACTGGTTTTCCATTTAATTGTTACAGTTGTTTTTCGTAGTCGGCAGACGGTGAGTATTTTTACAGCTTTCATATCCTGCCTAGCTGTTCTATAAATTGTTGGTACTGTTTACCGCTTTCGTACTTGTGTTTGGTTTTGCTCGGTGTTGGGCGAGTTCCCTACTGAGCCAGTGACTAGCGAGGCTCACCCCTACCCCCACAGGTGAGAGCGAGGAGGACGTTTCTCGACCGTCGTCCAGTTCGGAGCTGCGTCGTAGCGGTGCAGGGTCGGTACCTCCAGCTGTGTAGTAGTAGCTCCAGCAGTGTAGTCTCAGTAGTGCAGTGTATAGTTAGTTTTTTACTTTCTTCAGTAGTACCTCGGGGTATGCCCCAGACTCTTGTACTTTCTTTCAGTTTTGTGGAAATATGGCTATGTAAACTTGTGAAATATATATAGAAAATGGTGTGTTCCTTTGTGTTTACACGGACTGTGGTGTGGTATCCCTTGCGAGGCTATGGCCCGTTCGCGGGAGGCGAACTCGGATCAAGTACGTTATCGGTTTAACGAGCTTAGTCGAGGTGTTCCGGCACAGTTGGTATCAGAGCAAGGTCCGTGTTAATATAAGGGAACTAGAAAGATACATAGCCTTATTTCGGTCTTTGTACACTGCTGGTAGGGACCCTGGTTTCTGATAATTTGTTCTTTTGATTTTGTTTGATGTTTTGTTTATGTAGAAAATTGAAATGGTTGATAGAAGAGATTGGGGTGGTGGAGGAGATGATCCAGAGGAGAGCACTCAGCGTATGATAGAGAGGATCTGGGAGAGCCTCACTGGTATCCAAAGGAGGATGGATCAGCAGGCGTCGGTACCACCGGTTGCAGTGCCACCTGGGGATGGAGAGACTGTACCTATTGCTCCAGTCCTGCCAAGAGTAGAGGTGCCTTTTGTAGCACCTGTGCCACCACCACCACCAGTGTTATTAGCAGAGGAGCCAGTGATGCAAGTTGAGAAATTTCTGAGATTGCAGCCGCGTACTTACTCAGGAGGGCCGAATCTAGATATAGTGGAACACTGGGTCCATGAGATTGAAAGAGTCTTTGCGACCATGAGATGTCCGGCAGCAGATAAAGTTGTGTTAGCTGCTTATCAGTTGCGAGGTTTTGCATTAGAATGGTGGCGATTAAAGATGCAGACCACCTTTGCAGGCAGGACAGAAGAGGCTATCACTTGGTCGGAATTTCTTGATGTATTTAACGATACATTCTTTCCGATTCAAGTACAGCAGGTAAAGAGAGAGCAGTTTCGGACACTCCAGCAAGGTAACTCTTCAGTTTTAGAGTACCAGATGAGGTTTATGGCGCTTAGTCGATATGCACCTTATGTGGTATCAGATAATAATATGATGGTTGAGTATTTCATTAGAGGTTTGAGAGTGGAATTGCAGGATGCAATAGTACCTCTCATGTGTAAAACAGTGGAAGAAGTAGCTCAGAGGGCAGCTACGTTGGAGAGGTCTATTCGGACTCGTCAGGTGGGCGAGTCAGGCTCAAGTAGTTTTCGGCTACCGCATCAGTCAGTGGGTGCGACTAAGGGTAAAGCACCAGCAGAACCTTCTTCACCAGGCTTTGGCAAATGGGGCCAGAAATTGAAGCAAGCATTTAAAGGTAAAGGAAGAGGATGGGGAGGTCGTCAGAAATTTCAGACAAGTCGTGGTAGGCCTGAGGTGGAGGAATCGCAGCAGAGTACTGCCAGGCATCCCATTATTCCCCCAGGGTATAGCTGTTACAATTGCAATCAGCCGGGGTATTTGATTCGCAATTGCCCCTATCCAAGAGAGTATGGGTATGGAAGAGGTGTGCAGCAGCAGCAGCAGCCTCAGCAGTTTCAGCAGCCTCAGACAGGACGTGGCAGAGGAGCACCGCAGCAGCGAGGAAGAGTCTGAGTTATGGCTATCACCTGAGCCTAGGCGGAGGCATCGAATATGATAGAAGGTACTTTACCTCTTTATGATTATTCAGCAAGAGTTTTATTTGATTCGGGTGCCTCTCATTCTTTCATTTCCGAAGAATTTCTGGATTGCATGACTCATCATTTAGAGGAAAAGTCTTGTGAGTTGGTAGTGGAGGTTTCCTCGGGTGAGTTCCTGCTCACTTCGAGCTATATAGATGAAGCTCCTGTTATGATTGAAGGGAACCAGATGCTGGGTCGGTTATATGCCCTGCAGTTGACAGATTATGATATTATTTTGGGTATGGATTGGCTTGAGACTTATGGAGCAATGCTAGATTGCAGAAAGAAAAGGATCAGGTTTTGTCATCCTAATGGTGCAGTATTTGAATATCAAGGTATGCCTTTTTATACCTCTAAGTTTCTAATTTCTGCAATTAGAACTAGAAAGTTGATAAATGCTAGATGTGTGGCTTATTTAGCCTCGGTAAGTCTGGTAGAAGCTAGTCAGTCAGTGGAAGCAGTTCCCGTGGTTAGGGAATTTGCTGATGTTTTTCCTGAAGATTTGCCTGGTTTAGCTCCACATAGAGAGGTGGACTTCACCATTGAGTTGCTGCCAGGTACCATGCCGATTTCTAAAGCTCCATATCGGATGGCACCAGCAGAACTTAAAGAATTGAAAAAGCAATTAGAAGAGCTGTTGCAGAAAGGGTTCATTAGACCGAGTCATTCTCCGTGGGGAGCGCCAGTATTATTTGTGAAAAAGAAAGATGGAAGTTTTCGTATGTGTATTGATTATAGAAAGTTGAATGATGTGACCATTAAGAATAAGTACCCGTTGCCGAGGATAGATGATCTGTTTGATCAGTTGCAATCAGCGAAAGTATTTTCTAAAATTGATTTAAGGTCTGGGTACCATCAGTTGAGATATAAAGAGGAGGATATAGATAAAACAGCATTCAGAACCAGATATGGTCACTATGAATTTGTGGTTATGCCATTTGGGCTGACCAATGCTCCTGCAGGTTTTATGGATCTGATGAATAGAAATTTTCATCCGTATTTGGACCAATTCATTGTGGTTTTTATTGATGATATTCTGATTTATTCAGCATCTGAAGAGGAGCATGCAGCTCATTTGAGGTTTACCCTGCAGTTGTTAAGGGATAATCAGTTGTTTGCCAAATTTAATAAGTGTGAATTTTGGTTGAAAGAAATTCAATTTCTGGGTCATGTTATCTCAGCTAAAGGAGTAGCAGTGGACCCGAGTAAAGTGGAAGCAGTGATGAGATGGGAAGTGCCTAAGACAATTACTGAGATTAGAAGTTTTCTGGGATTGGCAGGTTATTATAGGCGCTTTATACAAGATTTTTCTAAGATTGCGGCACCTATGACCAAATTGACTAGGAAAGGTGTGCCTTTTGTATGGTCCGGTGAATGTCAGAAAAGTTTTATGGAATTGAAGAAAAGGCTTACAACAGCACCCATATTGACATTACCGGCAAGAAATGGTGGTTTTGTGGTATATGCAGATGCTTCAAGAAGAGGACTTGGTGTAGTGCTTATGCAGCATGGTAAAGTGATAGCTTATGCGTCCAGACAATTGAAGCCGGCAGAAGAGAATTACCCCACTCATGATTTGGAATTGGCAGCAATTGTGTTTGCTTTGAAGATATGGAGGCATTATCTGTATGGCGAGAGATTTGAGATCTTTACAGATCATAAAAGCTTGAAGTATATCTTCTCGCAGAAAGATTTAAATCTCCGTCAACGCAGATGGATTGAATATTTGAAAGATTATGATTTTAGTTTGGCTTACCATCCGGGTAAGGCCAATGTTGTAGCAGATGCCTTGAGCAGAAAGGCATATATAAATCTGATGATGATCAAAGAGTGGAAGCTGTATGAAGAGATAGTGGAGAACTCCTTGTATGTGCCCAGTAGTCAGCGACGGGCAGTACTAGCTGCTAGTGCTGTAGAGCCATCCTTGTATTGGCAGATTGTTGAGGCTCAGAGAGCAGATGTAAGTTTAGCTGAAATTGTAAAAATGGAAGGAGTTACCATTGATGATAATTGTGTGGTTAGGCTCAGAGGCAGGTTGTTTGTTCCAACAGAGAGAGAGGTAAAGCAGCGAGTGTTAGAGGAGGCCCATAAATCCAGGTACACTATCCATCCGGGTAGTACTAAAATGTACCACGATTTGAGGAAGCATTTCTGGTGGCCTCATATGAAAAAGGAAATAGCAGAATTTGTTGCAAGGTGTGCTATCTGTCAACAGATTAAAGCAGAACATCAGAAGCCTGGAGGTCTATTGCAACCGTTGCCCATTCCACAGTGGAAATGAGATGACATTGCTATGGACTTTGTGGTAGGTTTACCAAGATCGAGTTCTGGGCATAATGGAATATGGGTATTCGTTGACAGGTTGACTAAGGTGTGCAGATTAGTGGCAGTAAGTATGTCTTGGATAGTGGACAAATTAGCAAAGGTTTATGTTGAAAGAATTGTTCCACTGCATGGTATTCCGAAGACTATTGTGTCTGACAGAGATCCAAGATTTACTTCGGGTTTTTGGAGAAGTCTGCAGAAAGTAATTGGTACTGAGCTGAGATATAGCTCCGCTTATCATTCCCAGACAGATGGTCAGACAGAGAGGACTATCCAGACAATTGAAGATATGTTGCGGGCTTGTTGTTTAGTTTGGGGTGGTAACTGGGAGCATCATTTGGGAATAGTTGAGTTTGCCTATAATAATAGTTATCATACCAGTCTTGGGATGGCACCGTATGAAGCTTTATATGGAAGGCCATGTAGAACTCCCTTGAACTGGCATGAAGTGGGAGAAGGGCAATTAGTGGGTCCTGAACTGATTCAACAAACCACAGAAATAGTGAAGCTTATTAAAGAAAAATTACAGGCAGCTCAAAGCAGGCAAAAGAGTTATGCAGATATCCAGAGGAGACCACTTCAGTTTGAAGTGGGAGATTTTGTTTTCCTGAGAGTTTCCCCGAGTAAAGGTATTATAAGATTTGGCAAGACTGGAAAATTGAGCCCAAGGTATGTGGGACCTTTCCAGGTGATTGAGAGAATTGGGGAAACAACTTATAGATTGGATTTGCCAGCAGATTTTGCAGATGTCCATGATATATTTCATGTTTCTATGTTAAGAAAGTGTATTGAAGATCCAGCTCAAATAATCAGTTACCAAGGTGGTGACCTGAGGCCAGATATGACCATGCCAGAGTATCCGGTGCAAATCACTGATCGAAAGATAAAGAAGTTGAGAAATAAAGAAATTGAGTTGGTTAAAGTGAGATGGGAAAATAGGTTGGGTGGTGAGGATACCTGGGAATTAGCCGAGGAGATGGCTAAAGGGTATCCCTATCTGTTTGAATAAGTTTTTATATTTCTTTTTAGATGATAGTACTTGTAAAGGTGTGTATATTTAAGTTGTTTAAGTTTGAGTTGTGTTATGAATTTCGAGGTCGAAATTTTCTTTTTAGATGATAGTAATGTAACGTCGCGTGCTTTTCGGATCCTTATGGATCATGTGTGTATTGGTTGTGGTGGCCGTTGTGAGGCCAGTGTGGTTTGGGTGCGTGGTGTGTGCAGGTGTGGTGCAGGTTGGGTCCTGAAATAAAATAGGACCTGCTGCAGTTGATTAGGAGTTGGTGGCTGAAACGCGCGCATTGTTGATTGTGCAATTCCGTTGTCCAGAGTTCCTTGCACATATCAACAAGCTCACCTCCTCTAAACTGTCTCACAGATTTAAAATAGAAAAAGAGAACTAGCACAATGGTGAGAACATGTCATTTCCACAGGGAGGCTGAATAGAACTTGAATTAAAACTACTTTGACTTGGATCAATTCTTAAAGACATTTTCTCACCCAAAATCTCATTGCATTAAAAGTAATTATATGAACAACATCAATTAAATTTCTCACAACTTGATAAATCAATCTTAATGAGAAAAGAAATAGACTTGAAAATCAGAGAATGTACCCTCACAGCTCGAGGGATGAACACTTAGTAATCGCAACTCTCCACAAACACTGGACCGTATCCTCACAGCTCAAGATTCGAACAGAAAATAAGAAACAGAAATTTAAAGTTGTGACACTAATCAACTAAGCACCAACAGAACTTCAATTATCAATGCATTAAAATTGAACTAAGAACTCTTGATGACAGATCATTCTTTTCATTGAGAACAATATGAACTATAAGAAGTTCAGATCACTGTACCCTCACAACTTGAGGGATGAAGAACAAAAGAACAGAAGGAACACTAACGGAGCAGAAACTAAAATTAATAAAAATAGAAGAGTAGTCAAACTCCATGATCTCTCAAATGCTAATTGTTCCCTGCTACCTCTGGGATGCCGGATAACCTTTCACTGCCAACCATTGAACTAAGAAATGAACAGATGCACATGATCAAATCAACTAAGTACAGAAGAAATGGAATAGATCATTGGATCAATCGCATCAAATACTGAGGAAAAGAAATCAGAAGAGCTGAAGTAAACTTCATTGGATTGATCTCTCATATCGGCTTGCAATACACAGGAAAAAGGAAGCACTCGAAATTCTGAATTCAAAATTTAACTCCCAACTCTCAAAGGGCAAGACATGCATATGACAACTCCACTGGTTCGGATGATACAGACACAAGAAATGAAAAGCTAGAACAACAGAAATGGGAAAGAGCTCCCTGGAATCCAATCCTCTTCCACCTCAAACCAAATAAATTGCAGAAGTCCTCTCGAAGCTCTCACAGACGAAAAGAAAACATAAACCTACCTTCCTGCAGCCGAACCCCTGCCGAATCCCTGCTGCTGAGATCCTCCCGGATGTAGAAGAACCGACAGAATTCACAAGGAGAAATGAAACAATGCAGAAGAAATAGCAATTTTCACACAAACAAAATATGAAATTAACTGGATCTAACTTTGCTCAGTTGCTCAAATAGGAATAAGAGAGTACAGAAATAAATTGGAAGCAGCAATTTCCCAAAATCCCACTGGCTAATCCCTCTCCTTCCCCTGTTTACAGAACGAAGAAGTTCATGAAAGAAAATTTGCAAAGAACTATCTCTAAAATCTGAACTAGAGAGCCCCTGCTGCTATGAATTGGAAGAACAGGAAGTACAGGTAAATGGACATTAAACTCCTCAGAAATTCCTAATGGCCGAACCAGCCTCAAGAACACTCCCTCTCTGCTCTGCTAAAACAAGAAAATACAGAAGAAGAACTAAATGGCTAGAACTAAAATCCTAAAAACTCCCCACCGTCCAACCTCGGAGAAGAGGACCTGAGGTCCTTATATAGACATCTGGGCCTCTTGCTTCCTCTCCCGTCTGCACCAGGATCGCCATCCGCAGCAGCACACCCGGATCGCCAGCACAGCAGTCCCGGATCAGCACCTTCCATGCTTCGCACACAGGAGCCCTGCTCTGCGCACGAACCCAGCCCAGGATTGCCATGGCCTGGCCACCTCAGCACACCACGCCACCTCAGCCATCTGGCCTCCACATCGCCAGCGCCAGCAGCAGCCTGGGCGCCTCCAGCCCAGCGCCAGATCACACACCGCGCACAACCTCTGCACGGTCTCCATCGCCATCTGCATCTGCTGCAGCACTTGGCCGCCCACGCCACCTCAGCATCGCCATCTCACCACCTGGTCCAGCAGCATCACCGCCTGAGCCCTCCTGGCCACAGGCCGCTCCAGCGCACCGCGTGCACATCTGCTCCTCAGACCCGGCCGCACACAACACACACCTGCCAGCCGCCATGCCATCCGCGCCCCTGTCCATCCGCATACCACCATGCCACAGGCGCGCCATCTGCATCACCTGGCCAGCATGATCCATCGCACCTCCATCAGGCCCAGCCCACACCAGCGCCAGCCACCATCGGCGCCCAGCCTGCAGCAGCCATCGCCTACATGCCACCTCAGATCTGCCTGGGTGCTGGTCCGCTTCCAGCTCAGCTCCACCATCGCACCCAAACCGCCATCGCACCTGGGCTGCTTCACATAGCTCTGCACACAGATCCGGCCGCCTTCACCTCCAGCCAGCTCACATCGCACTGCCCCAGCCTCCTGGACCAGCCGCTCAGCACCGAACCCAGCCAGATTTGCTGGCCTCCATCGCCATCGCCCTTCAGAGCTCCAGCTGCCTTCTGCCCAGCCCTAGCTTCCCTGCATCAAATCAATTTGTTTGGCCTCCCGAAGCAGCTGACCACCTCCATCTAATAAAAGAAATTAAAAGGGGTAAGTGGGTAAGATATTAAAATATTATTATTTATTGAATGAAATGGGATATGATGGTATTGGTTAGGGTGTTAACAATTTTAGGTTGTTAACAATTTTTATTTGTTTAAAAATTCACATTATTTACTAAAAGATATGTACAACATTTATTTACAACTATCTTTTATTTTTCAAAGTGTATCTAATCTAAAATCAATGATTTATTAAATGAAAAATCTAACATGTGTTCTAATCCCCAAATTTCAACTAACAAATTATTTATGGATGAAATAGAAAATAGAAATTAAAATCAATGTGCACATTATTTATAGACAATGACTGACTAAAATTAACTAAATGTACGAAATTTAACACTAAAAATTTTGTACTTATCAGTGGCCAGGTGTGGTCGTTGACTTGTAGGCGTCCATATGTGTTGACGTTTACTGTATGAACTTGGCGACAAGGAATATGGACGTCTAGCCTTGGCGGTCTGATTGGCGACAACTATGTTGACGCCAACCTGTGTGACCTGCAAAATATAGTCTACCCGAGGGCAGTTCCCTCAGCTCATTCTCTCTCCCCCTTGCCCTATTTTCATGCCTCTTGCTTCCCCACTACTTCCAAGAGCTGTATAAGGATAATTGGAGGAACGTGGAACGCGAGACGATGACGAATCGGCCAAGGAAACGCCAAACCATGGTGCAATTGCCGTAGGAGCTCGCGAAGGGTTCGGTGTGGACCGAGAGAATTTAGGAGGTTTAAGCGCGTACTGAGGTAGGGAATGATCCCTTTAGTTCCTATAGGTTGTAATAATGCAATTGGAAAGCATGAATCTGCATGATAATTGTGTTTTTGGGTAATGGTATCCATGCGGGGTACACAAGTGGTTTGAGCAATTTAATAATGGAAACATGTTGTTTCGAGTGTTTAGGATTCATGCATGTTAGAGGAAGTATTTCCTCATGTTTTCTCGATAGTTTCGGGACCAAGAATGCCTGTAGAATCGATTTAGGGTTTCTGCAGGAACTGGAGTTGAGGAGCTTGGTGTCAACATCGTTTGACGCCAGGTTCTTCAGCTGGGAGCTTAACGGCTAGATACCTTGCTGTTTATATCCTATCGACGGCAATCGATGTTGCCGCCAGCATGTTTTTATGAAAATGTTGTTATATCAGATATTAGTGTTATCGAGCGGTGGTGCACCTAGTGCTCGTGGTTTCTGAGACTAGCGTACTGGGTACGCAGATGGTTGGTTCCTTACGTGTTTACGTGGTGTTCACGTGTGGTGGACTACTAGTGCACGCGGTTTACGTGAGTCTTCACGTGGTTTGTGTGTGACGTGCACGTGGTTTTGTGTACGTGGCGAGTAGTACGACGCCTACCGTGGTTACCTCTCCAGTTGGGTGCCCCAGGTTCTTTGTGAGCCAAGTTGTTAGCTCGGGGCTTTGTCCCGGTACTTGTGTTGTACCGTCGAGGTCTGTGTCGTCTGACCTGGACACCCTCACTCCTTTGCTTGAGTTGTACGTCCGGCTGAGGGAAAGACGATAGTGGGACAGTGACTGCCGTACTTGTCTTTTAGTCACTTGTAGCGCGCTCGTAGTTGGGGGTACGGACACCAGTAGTCGACACTGGTCCCCAGCTAGTCCTTTTCCAGTGTCTCACTCTAGCGAGCCCAGGCCAGGGTCTCTAGAGGTGTCAGGCATGGGCCTGCGACCGTGTGGTCCGCAGGTGGTGGTGTTTAGTTGGTCTCCACAGTTGCTTGACCTTTTCACGTGGAGCGGCAGCAGGACCTTTCATTCTTGGCTGCGAGACTGAGAAGTAGACCTGTGTTAGCTTGTTCGAGTCAGTCTCTGGTGTCGCGAACCAATTCACGTGACTCGTGTTTGGCTGTCTCTACTCTAGCTTGTACACTTGTACTGGTTTGCCGTTTAATTGTTACAGCTGTTTTTCGTAGTCGGCAGACGGTGAGTATTTTTACAGCTTTCATATCCTGCTTAGCTGTTCTATAAATTGTTGGTACTGTTTACTGCTTTCGTACTTGTGTTTGGTTTTGCTCGGTGTTGGGCGAGTTCCCTACTGAGCCAGTGACTAGCGAGGCTCACCCCTACCCCCACAGGTGAGAGCGAGGAGGACGTTTCTCGACCGTCGTCCAGTTCGGAGCCGCGTCGTAGCGGTGCAGGGTCGGTACCTCCAGCTGTGTAGTAGTAGCTCCAGCAGTGTAGTCTCAGTAGTGCAGTGTATAGTTAGTTGTTTACTTTCTTCAGTTGTACCTTGGGGTATGCCTCAGACTCTTGTACTTTCTTTCAGTTTTGTGGAAATATGGCTATGTAAACTTGTGAAATATATATATAAAATGGTGTGTTCCTTTGTGTTTACACGGACTGTGGTGTGGTATCCCTTGCGAGGCTATGGCCCGTTCACGGGAGGCGAACTCGGATCAAGTATGTTATCGGTTTAACGGGCTTGGTCGAGGTGTTCCGCCACATATATCATTTAGAAATGATGAGTATATGCAACCGACTCAACAAGTAACCTATTGACTACATTCACATACTTACCACATACACTTCTACATAAGCATAAACATGACAATCATCTAAAACATGATCATTTAACAATTAACTATCACATGCTTAACTTTTACTAACTACATATGGATTGTTGATGGCACATGTATTTTCACATTATTCACATATCTATAACATGCTTTCACATATTCACAAGGACAAAATATAACAATTACCTACACATGATACTACATGTCACTTTAATGTATTCTACTAATTCAAAATGCACATATACTTACTCTTTACTCGCTATTTTGACATAGTCACATCATATTCACATAAATTCACAATTTCACATTTGATCACATATTCATATCGCTTTCACATAGTCACACACTTGCACTTCCTCATTCACATTCACTTTAACATTCACATTGTTTCACATGTTGTCAAGACACATAGCCCAAACCACCATAAAGAAGGACACAATCACACACATAACACATATCCGTCACCTAGGCAACACAGTGACAAATCTTGATAACTGCATAGAACCGGGAGAAGTAGTCTCCACCCTAATCAGTGGTACTTATCCACCTCCATGATTTTATCTTGATGCCCACAAAATATCACATAACACATTGAACCTTCCTATAGGAGCTTCACTATAGTATGACTCCATAACCTTCTATGGTAGCATTGTCTTTATTGGCACATTAATCCACTTTATCACATTAACCGATTACATTTACACATATTCCACATGCACTTAATATGATGCACTCATGCATAGGACGTGGATAAATGATTTTATTTTACAAATATGCTCATTACTGTCCAACAGTGATAAAACATACTTAACAGAACCTAAACATGGTACTAACAATATGGAATTATCACTTTTAACTTAATCATACTTAATATGGTCATTAGAGCCTTACAAGAGGATAACAGCAACTTCGAATGCTAGAATATCCTCAAATGTTAACCACAGGTCACACGCATGAAATATATCATATGCCTAATTTTTCATAATTTTTGCAATAGTATAACTATTAATCAAATTTAGAACATATTTCAGGCAATTATTAACATGTCTCTTAGCAATTCAGTCTAACATGATGTGACTAAGTTAACCACATGGAAACATGCTTATGGTAACCTTAAATTTAGAAGAAAAATCTTGAAACACGAACTCATAATGTGACATTTTTTCAAAATCAAATCTACCATAACATGCTTATTTTCCCATTAAACAAAATTTCTAAAAATTAACATGATTACCCAAAAAATAATGAAAATTATCAAAATCCTCCATAGTGACTAAGGTACCATGTCAGAAACCCAATAACTCAATCCCATACATAAAATCTATGAAAATTTCATCACATGCATCGCATCATTGTTTTGGAAAATAAAAGAGCTTAACGACATGGGGTCTGCCGTTAAGGTGGTTGGCGATAATGTCGACTGCCGTCTACCCCAGAACTTGGCTGCATCATATGTTGCCGTCAAGTTCCTGTCTACAGGAACTTGTAGTTCGAAGCCAAACAAAAACAAAATTTGGGGGTTCAGGACATGACGAAAAAATTCGTAAAAACACGAACCCTACATTATAGGCATACGAATGAAACACTTAAGTTATTTGCCTATGAAAAACCCCCTGAAGATTGAATTTTGCTGATGAACCCCTCCTCGACCAAGGCAAAGATGTACTCTACTTCGGCTTGATTCGACCTCCATGCCTTCGTAGGTGATTTCCCCACAAACCAAGAACCTCCCCACATTATGTCGTGCGTTCCTCTTGTAGATGAGCACTGGAGTAGCCTTTGTTTTGTCGGATTGATCACCCCAAGTCTCTCCTTTCTCTCTCTCCGAACTCACAATAAAACCCTAGCCAAGTAAAGGTTCTTCCCTCTCAGAAACAACCTATATTTATAGGGGTTTGGGTCGTGTTCGAGGTAGGAAGGAGAACCCTAAACCAAATCGGACTTTCCTAGCCTATCCATGAAGAAATCAGAGTTGGATCGAAAAAGAAAACTAGAAACACACAGATAAGTTAACGAAAATATCCAATGTCGTCAAATAGTATGTTGGCGACATTCGACTCTGCCAACAACCTGCCTTGAGCAGAAATACCAAAAATTCTGAAGAATGTAAACATCAATGTCTACTGCTGCTAACCCAAAGTTAGCGACACAGTAGGTTGCCGTCAACACATCTCGACGGTACTGTTTGTTGCTGTCAAGAGGGGTTCAGCCAGAAAACAAAACATAGCAAGCATATCAAGCACAAAAACCTTGTTGTCTTACATCATGGAATAGTCGTCCATATGGGACCCACTGATTAGGATATCAAGCAGGAGTGTCAACATTTTCACTTCTATTGAGCTAAAACTGTACGGGCTAAGAACATTCTGGGATAAGAACTACCTATTGGGCCATAGTCTGCCATACTAACAGGTGGGGCACGGACTGAGCTAGCGTATGCTAAGAGGTTATCTCGGGAGCTACACTATTGCCTTGGGTTGTCTTCCTGACGTTGACATTGAGGTAAAGTGTGACGGACCACGTCATTTAAACCCGTTAACCCAATAACGAGCTTGACCGACTCCGTCTCCTGCGAACATGCCATAGCCTCGTAAGGGATATCACACACATGTCCATGAAAACGTAAAAGGAACACACTGATATATATATATATATATATATATATATATATATATATATATAGAATTCACAATGTTACACAAAACTACATTGGATTTACATAGCCAAATTTCAACAAAAGTCGAAGTATGTTACAAGAGCTTGGGGCATACCCCGAGGTACAATAGGAAAAGAAACTACACTGCTGGAGGCGTCGGCCCAACACCGCTGTGATGCGGCTCTGAACTGGAAGACGGTAGGGAAACCTCCTGCTCTCCTTCACCTGTAGGGAGTAGGGTTGAGCCTCGCAAGTCACTGGCTCAGTAGGGAAACTCACCCAAACCAAATAAACTAAACTCAAGTACGTAAGCAGGAAGCTACACCAGCAATTTATAGAGTAAACTAAATAGGATATCAAAGCTGTAAATACTACTTACCACTTGCCGTTAACATAAACCGATTTAAATAAGTAAACGGCAAAACCGTAATTCGGTGTACGGGGTAAAGTAGAGACCGCCACACTCGAGTCACATAGACTGGTTCGCGACACCAACAACTGACTCGGACAAACCACATAGGTCTACCTCTCAGCCTCGCAGCCACGGACGTAAGGTCCAGCTGCCGCTCCACGAGAACAAGTCAAACAACTGTGGAGACCAACCAACACCACAACCGCGGACCACACTGCCGCGGGCCCATGCCTGGCACCTTTAGGGACTATGGCCTGAGCTCCCTAGAGTGAGGCACTGGTAACAGGACTAGTTGGGGACCAGTGACGTCTACTGGTGTCCGTACCCCCAACTACGAGCGCACTACAAGCGATAAAACAACAAACTCACACAAGTTGCTGTCCCACTGTCGTCTTTCCCTCAGTAAGACATCCAACTCAAGCTAAGGAGTGAGGGTGTCCAGGACAGACGACACAGACCTTGACGGTACAACACAAGTATCGGGACAAGCCCCGAGCACAAGCCTGGCTCACATAGAACCTGGGGAACCCAACTGAAGAGGTATCCACGGTAGGTGTCGTACTACTCTCCACGCACACACAAACCACGTGAAACCTCACGTCAACCACATGAACACCGTACACTGACCGTGTGGACAACACACCAGTCACGTGTACCACTTGCTAATCTCGAAAACACGCTCCCAGAGTGCAACAGGTGCCATTGCACCGCTCTTACTTGCCATGCTCAATAAATAACAATTATTGGATAATTTTACCTTTGAAACCATGCACAAAAAGACATCTCGGCTGAGGTCGCGACATAGGCTAGTGTCGCCTTAAGAACACGACACCCCGATATGTCACGTACAAAACATGAACGCGACGGGTGGGCCTGTCGCGTTCTAAACGTGATAGGGGGTTCTATCGCCTTCAAAGGTGAAACCCTAATTCGGGGAAACCCTCTCCAGTTACCACCCCAAACCATGCAAACCCTATTTAATTCTCATTTTTCATGCTTTAATGGATACCCTAGCATGGTAACTACTGTTCTAAACATAAAAAACCAAACACACATGCACCCCATGCAATCACACGGTGTAAAACGGGAAGAATTCCCCTACCTTCATGAAGAACAACGAATACCCGGTGTTTCCCCCACTCCACGCAAGGTCCTCGTGGCGAGAACACACAAAACACACCCAAAATCTGCCAAAATGCCCCGAGAATCGCCACAGCTTCCTCCCCCTGGCCGAGGAGAACTGGTTGCAGCTCTGCTTGGCCAGAGCAGGTTAAAAACGCTCAGCGGTTGGGGACGCGACATACCCCCTGTCACGACGTGAATGCGACGGACTAGGGCGTCGCCTTCCCAAAATTGACGTCTACATGCCGTTCAGTGAGCGACACGCGACGCGCATGCAAACGACAACCACCCAACGCCGGTCACAAGAACGTGGCATGCAGGACCGTCGCATTCAGAACGCGACGTCCCTCACTGTTGCATTCACAGATAGTGAACAGGCTGGTGTTTTGGGCCCAGCCTACCGGCCCACAAACACCCAAAAACCTACACACACTCAGGAAACACACCACATTGGCCACACACTGGCCACCACAACTACCAAATGAGGGATCCACAAGGATCTGAAAGACGATCCACAAGGATCCAAAAAACGCGCGACGTTACATTACTATCATCTAAAAGAAATTTCGACCTCGAAATTCAAAACACAATTCATGAATTTAAATCTTAAATATCACATTAAGTACTATCATCTAAAAAGATTTAAAAACTTACTCAAACAGATAAGGATACGCCTTAACCATTTCCTTTGCTAACTCCCAAGTATCCTCTCCTCCCTGCCTATTCTCCCACCTGACTTTCACTAAATCAATTTCTTTGTTTCTTAACTTTTACATCCTGCGGCCTGTGATCTGCACTGGGTACTCTGGCATAGACATATCCAGTTTTAAATCATCTCGTTGATAACTGACTATCTGTGCTGGATCTTCAATACATTTTCTTAACATAGACACATGCAACACATCATGGGCATCAGTGAAATCAGTTGGCAAATCAATTATGTAAGCTGTCTCCTCAATTCTTTCCAACACTTGGAAGGGCCCCACATACCTTGGGCTCAACTTCCCTTTCTTACAAAACCTTAAAACACCTTTAATAGGAGAAACCTTTAGAAAGACAAAATCTCCAACTTCAAACTGAAGTGGCCTGCGACGATTATCTGCATAGCTTTTCTGTCGGCTCTGGGCTATCTGTAATTTTTCTTTGATAAATCTGACCATTTCTATTATTTGCTGAATTAATTCAGGACCCATTACCTGCCTCTCTCCCACTTCATGCCAATTTAATGGAGTTCTGCATGGCCTGCCATATAATGCTTCATACAGTGCCATTCCAATACTGGTGTGATAACTGTTGCTATAAGCAAACTCGACCATGCCCAGATGGTGCTCCCAACTGCCTCCCCACACTAAGCAACAAGCTTGTAACATGTCTTCAATTGTCTATATTGTTCTTTCTGTTTGACTATCTGTCTGTTGGTGATAGGCTGAACTATATCTTAATTATGTACCAATGACTCTTTGTAAACTTCTCCAGAAACCAGAAGTAAACCTTGGATCCCTATCAGAAATAATTGTCTTCGGGATGCCATGCAATGGAACAATTTTGTAACATCTCGGGCTTTTCGGTTTTTCCCGTTTGTATGTTGGATGACTAGCCACTAATGCGTCCGGGCTGGGCGACGCATTAGTGTCGCAACGGAGGTGCCCGTCGCGACAGTCATCCCTATTGCGACCATTTTTTTGCGTCGCGTTCTTTTCGCGCCCGGTCAACGGGTCGCGATTGCTTTTCCCTTTTTGGTTGTTTGACGCCTGTCAGAGTGGCAGGCGTGGCAGACTGAACTGTCTGGTTGTTGCGGCATCCCTATGGGACGAGTTCTGGTCACGATGTGCAGGGCCGTCGCGTTAAGGTTGGTAACACGACACCCCACCCCGTCGCATTCTGGGGGCCGAAGGCTAAAAGCCTTGGCCGGCATCCCTTCTTCCTTCTTTTCCCCTTATCCTTCCCTTCCTCCTCTCCGAGGTGGGAAGCCTCCTTCCCCTTGTTCTCCGGCATTTGGAGCTCGGTGACAGTGCCAGTGGCTCGTGGTGGAGCGGCAGAGCGGCAAGGAGCAAGGAGGAGGCGACCGTGGTGTCGTGAAGGCCCTTGTTTGGGGTTCAGTTCTTCGAAATCTGTAGGTATTTCTTGTGCTCTTTCCATTCCAGGCAATTGGGAGCCCTCATGTGTGAATGCATGCTTTAGAAGCTTTCCCCATGCTCCCCTCCCCTTGTTTTGTGTGTTTGTAGAGTGTGGGCGACCCCCGGATGTAGCATCCCTGCGGTCTGCCCCCCGACTAATGTCGCGATCGTAGTGCGCGTCGCGACATCAGAGGAGGCATCGCCCAGGTCGGGCGCGACCTTATCGCGGCGCAGTTGGCCGTCGCGATAAGGATCGTGTCGCGACGTGGTTCCTTGTCGCGACAAGGTTCTTGTCGCGACGCGCTGCCCCATCGTGACTTGGTCTTGTCGCGGTTGCCCTTCCCGTCGCGATGGTATCGCGACGGGCTAGGAGGTTGCGACAGCACCAGGCTTGCCTCGGGTGTTTCCGTGGCCTCGGTTGGCGTGTCGTCGTGTGCTCCAGGGCAGGTGTGCCCTTAGGACCTTCTGGTAGGGAATGCGGCAGGTTGCCTCCCTACGTTCTGTGACCGAAGGTGACACCTTCGTGGCCGTGTCCTAGCAGTGGTGCTAGGGGATCGCGTCTGTCTAATAATCGATTGTCTGAATGTCAATTGATTATTAGAAGAGCGATGATTTCTACTTTGTCTTGTGGTGTTCCGATTTCTCGGGCCGTGCCATGTGTGCCGGCGTTGGCCGACGGCCCTTCTGGGGGTTTCCGGAAGGGGTGCCGTGCGTGCCTGTGCCTGCTGGGCTTATCTTGGTTACAAGCCAGCTGTGCCGGTTTCTGTGGTGGTTGCCCCGCCAGTTTCTCTTTCGCCCGGTGCTCGGCACTTGAGGGCTTGTCCACGAGACAGGTATTACCGTTACCTGGGACCCCCGATCCCCGCGCGTCTGTGTCAGAGGGAGTTTCTCCGGGCGGCGGGGTATGCTCGAGTCGCTGACTCTGGTAGCAGTAGGGGAAAACAGTGGGGACAGCGGCGTGAGTCATTTGTAGAGCTCTCTTAGCTGGTCTGGGTCTCCGAGGTGGTTGAGGTGCTCTTTCGGTGCGGACCAGCTAGTCCTTCTCACTGCCTCGCTTTACGTTGGTTCCGGAGCCACGTAGGGAGGGTAGGCGTGGGGCCGCAGCTCGGCTGGGCTGCGGTAGTTTATAGTTGTTCTTTGCTGTGAATCGCTAGCCTCACTCTACCTAGGGAGGTTGTAGGCAGGAGTCAGCAGCTGGCGAGCAAGAGGGGTGGACTGTGTGTCCCTCTCTCAGCTGCCTATGGTGGTGGTTGGTTGCACTTGCTGTGATGGAGTTTCTCACGTTGTTCCTAAGTGAGTCTCGTCACCCTAGCCTGCACGGTGGTTGTAGCCTAGCCGTGTCTAGTTCCGTGGGCTTTGTTGGTTTGGCCTCGTGGGCCGTGTTCAGTGGTTTCCGCTCTGCGGGTTCTCTCGGGTGTCTTGTGTTGACACCGACCGCTGTTTCTGTAGACCATTCCTTGGTGCCGTCCGTGGTGGCACCGGAGGGTGTAGTTCCTTGACCTCGTGGCATGTCCGAGGTGCAGGGTGGTTCTGCTTGTGGGCCCTCGACCTTGTGGAGGTCTGAGGTGGTCGTGCCTGTGGTGAGATGGTGCTTCTCACGTGGTTGCTCGGTGTCTCTCGTGGTGACACCTGGTTGTTCCTTCCTGACCTCGTGGAGGTCCGGGATGTTGGTGCTTATGTCATGAGACTCTGGTCTTACGTGGTTGCTCCGGTGTTCCGTGAGCTTCTTTGTCTCGGCGGGTGTGTGTCGAGGGTTGCTTCCGCATTGTGTTTGACTCCACTGGTTCTGCGGGAGTCGTATTGGGCCTGACATTGGTTGTGGGCCGTGGCATTTCTCTGTTCCACTGCTTTTTAGTACTCTGTGGTAGGCATTTCTCACTTTACTGCTTTGTAGAGTATTTTTGCTTCGGCTTTGTTGGAGTTCCTACTGCTCTGGATGGTAAGGGATTGGTTATCCCTACTGAGCCTTGTTCACGAGGCTTACCCCCCTACTCTCTTCAGGTAGGGACTTGTTGTCGCAGGAGTTCGTTGCCAAACGGTCGTGGTGGCCGCTTGTTCACCGTGCGTTGCCAGCAGTGTGAGTTGTGAGCGTGAGCGCTTGTACTGTGAGTTGAGAGTGGCCTTTTTGCAAGTCCTCGGGGTATGCCCCTTAAGGACTGCGCCTTTCTTTCTGTACCTGTACTTTTATTTAGGACATGTTGTACATAATTTCCTTATTAATGCACGAACTTCCTTGTCATAGTTATTTGAATTCATTGCTTATCTCACTGGACTAAATTCTAACCCTTCTGGGTCTTCGGATCCGTGGTGGCGGCACGACCATCGAGGTCCCTGGCGGGGGGGGGGGGTCCGAGAGGTCGGGTCGTTACAAATTCTATCAACATTCCTTGCTAATCTGTCTACTGTCCAGGACATACTTATTGCTATTAATCTACATACTTTAGTTAATCTGTCAACAAATACCCAGATTCCATTATGCCCTGTAGTTGTTCTTGGTAACCCTGCCACAAAATCCATAACAATGTCATCCCATTTCCACTGTGGAATGGGTAACGACTGTAGTAAACCTCCAGGATTTTTATGTTCAACCTTTATTTGCTGACAAACTACACATCTTGCAATGAATTCTGCTATTTCTCTTTTCATGTGCGGCCACCAAAAGTGCTTTTTCAGATCTTGATACATTTTAGTGCTACCTGGATGAATTGTATATCTTGATTTATGGGCTTCTTCTAGTACCCTCTGCTTTACCTCTCTTTTTGCTGGCACATATAACCTGCCTCTAAGCCTGATTACACAATTATCATCAATGGTAATACCTTCTAGTTTTACAATTTTCGCTAAATTCCCATCTATTCTTTAGGCTTCAACAATCTGCCAATATAAAGATGGCTCTACAGCACTACTGGCTAGTACTGCTCACCGCTGACTGCTTGGAACATACAAGGAAGTTTCTATTATTTCTTCATATAATTTCCATTCTTTAATCATCATATGACTCAAATATGCTTTCCTGCTCAGTGCATCAGCTACCACATTGGCCTTACCCAGATGGTAAGCCAAACTGAAATCATAATCTTTCAAATATTCTACCCATCTATGCTGGCGGAGATTCAAATCTTTCTGAGAAAAGATATACTTCAAGTTTTTATGATCTGTAAATATTTCAAATCTCTTTTTTTTTTTTCAATCTAGCCGAAATTAGAGGAGAGGGTAGGGACGCCCTCACTACTGAGGGTGCCACTACCTTCACCAAACGGCTAAGGATAATTTCATTAAGAGTGTGGTGAAAGGGGGATGGGGAGGAGTACAAAGGGGACTCGGGGCTCCTGGGCGGATGTCCTGCCTTATCATGGTGGCAGGAATCCATTACATTGCTGGGGAGGTCAGCCCAACGGTCCAAAAGTGTGAAACAAGCACAAGAAACAACAAATTCTGCAAGGCAGTCCGCCACCTTGTTACCTTCCCTCGGGGCATACATGATCTCAGCCTTGACCTTAGCAGCAGCAACAACAATCTCCTGCAAAATGAAGGAGAGATCCCACAGCCTGGGGGTTTGTGTGGTTACAATATGCACAAGGTTTAAGGAATCAGTCTCAATCTGCACCTCACTGGCATCCATTTTGGAGCACAACCGCAGTCCATCCCTTAATGCGAGGGCCTCAGCAGCAAGACTGGTTTTCAGATCATGGTAGGGGGTAGCAAAAGCCCATTGCATGTCCCCATTGTGGTCCCTGAGGATACCACCACCTCCAGCCTCACCAGACTGCTTGTTAAAAACACCGTCAACATTTAGCTTTAGTCTCCCCCGGGGGGGGGGGTGTAAGCCATCTAACAGTTTTGAGTTAGATAACTTTCAGATTTCCATTTCCACTTGGGTTCTGGCCGAGAACATCTGACCAAGGCTGAGGGATCTTCTGGAAGCTGGCAGCAATACATATGGCTCGGACAAACATCAGACATCTGTTGGTTATGTGCTTAGCAGACATGGTGATGCCTTGGAATCTCGCCTTATTCCTGCTGCACCAAGTTTCCCACAAGACTGCCATGAATGTGCATTTCTTTAGCCGCCCAGTCGCATTGGAGATGTCTGGCTGAGTAAGGTAAGAGGTCACATCCTCGGCCACATCAGAAATTTCCATGTTCTTAAAATTCAGGAGATTAGTTAGATCTGTCCACACTTGGTTCGCTGTTCTACTCTTGAAAAACAGGTGCACCAAGCTTTCAGGTTGGCTATCGGTGCAGCAGGAGCATTTAGAGCATAGAGGTTTGCCTTTTCCTTGGACTGTTCCATCAACCGGGATGAGATTCTGAATCGTTCTCCACAGAAAGATGGACCATTTTAGGGGAATATAAGGAGACCACAGGGGTTTTCCATTTCTGGGAGGTTTCAGGTTGGAGGAGAATCCAGACAGATTTGGTGGTGAGTTTACCATTGGAGTTCAAACACCAGATCCATGTATCTTCTGAATTATTAGTGGTGAGGAATTGTTCCAGCAGGTAGGTGGGGCAGTGCATCAGGGCGTTTTGCAGGTGGGTGCTCACCGGGCTGCTAAGGGCCTGCTGAATGGTGCATAATTTATCGGGCATCGCCTGCCATTTGTCTTCAGGAATATATGATCTGAGAGGAGCATCTCCTGTCCAAGTGTCAAACCAGAAATAGCCATCCGAGTTGTTGTCCCTGGATATCATCCTGTGGTTGTTTTGGATCAGCAGGGCTGCCTGCTTCCACATTCTTCTATCAGCTGCAAGCATGAGTGGAAATTGAGCTTCTGAGTAGTGGCAATTAGATAGGTGCTTCCCCTTGAAGAATTTAGCCCATAAGGAGTTGGTAGATAATGCCCGCCATAGCATTTTAGTTCTGAAAGCTAGCTGCATGTTGTTCAGGTTCAGAACACCGAGGCCCCCGCATTCCTTCGGCTGAGCAATGTCCTTCCAGCTCTTTCAGTGTCTCTTCGGAGAACCTTCATAGGAATCCCAGAAGAAATTTGCAAGGATTCGGTGAAAGGCCCTCACAACAGTAACCGGGATGGGCATGGCATTCATGGTATATATAGGGAGGGCAGATAGGGTGTGTTGTATGAGAACAAGTCTTCCTCCTGTGGATAGAAACTCAGTCTTCCACCCTTGGAGTTTGCTAACGGTCTTGGAGATGATGTTGGCAAAGTGAGCTATTTTTTGGCGCCCGGTATAAATAGAAACACCCAGATACTTTAGGGGAAGTTTGGTTCTAACAAACCCCGTCGTCTTGCTGATTTTCTGAATAAGACAATCAGTGGCACCAGCCGGCACATAGAAGCAGCTTTTGTTCTTGTTGATGAGCTGGCCCGAGGCTTCTTCATAAGTCTTGAGGAATGCCATTAGTCTCCTCAGGTGCCTCACAGAGGCATTAGAAAATATCAGAGTGTCGTCTGCAAACAGGAGATGAGAAACCGCTGGGCATCGGGCGTTTGATTGATACCAAGCCCCACTGCTATTCTGAAATAAATTTCTGATCCCTCTGCTAAGAGCCTCCTCCACGAGGATAAAAAGCGCGGGTGCCACCGGGTCTCCTTGTCTCAAGCCTCTCGAGGATTTAAAGAATCCATGTGTCTTCCCGTTATAGAGAATTGAGAACCAGCAGTTGGATATAAGGGGTTCGATTATGGATATAACTTTGATGGAAAAACCGAACCGTTGGAGGACTGCATATAGGAAATCCCATTCCATTCTGTCATAGGCCTTAGCCATGTCAAGTTTCATGATCATGTTGCCCCCTCTACACTGCCTTCCGAGGGTCTGGAGAAGCTCCTTGGTGAGAAGGATGTTCTCAGCTATGTTCCTCCCTTTCGTGAAGGCTCCTTGTTCTTCAGAAATTAAAGATGGCAGCAGGCTACCCAGTCTGTCAGAAATTATTCTTGATATAATTTTGTACATGAAGTTGGATAGACTTATCGGCCTGAAGTCTGAACAAGTCTTGGGGTTATCAACCTTGGGTATGAGGGTAATCAAAGCAGAAGTCATAGCAGTGGGGAGGTTATGACCGCAAAAGTGAGACTGAACTGCATTGATGACATTCAACTGAATGAAATTCCAGCAAGCCCTGAAGAAGTGTCTGGAGAATCCATCCGGCCCGGGGGCACTGTCCGGATCCATACTGAAAACCACCTTCTTTATCTCATCCGGGGTAGGCACGATACACATGTTGTTGTTGTCTTCATCTTTAGAAAAGCCGGAATGTGTTGGATTATTTCTGCACTCACATGGTGGGGGGCAGATGTAAAGGCATCAGAAAAGTGATCCACAAATAAAGCGGCGATTCCATCATCTCCCTCCACAGGAATTGTAAGGCCCTCGAATTTCCGTCGTTTTTTTCGTATTTATGTGTGTATATTGTGTTGAGTATGTATGTACGTATTTACGTGGATATTAAAATAGTATAAATACGTGTACATGTGTTTATATTAAACGTAAATAATGTATGTATTGCATGATGATAGTGTGAATATAATACCATGTACATATTGCATGTATAGAAGCTTGGTATGCATGGTTTTCTGCATAAATTAGGGTTCTGGCCAAAGGCCCTATTGGCGTCAATCCCCAGGCCGTTGAGGTGGTGTTAGCGTCCAGACCTGGACGCCAACCCTAATTCCGGCGTCCAGCGATATGGACGTCAACTTCTCTGGCCTGCATGCGCAGCAGAGCTGCTATCTTCTGAAACAAGGTATGGCAACCATTGGGGGATGTCCCCCAACGGCTCTGAGGGTGTCCCATCACCCTAGTGAGTGGGGGAAAGACCCTCTTTAGGTCTGAACCCGAATTGGCTCACCCCATTCTTTCCCTTCACCCTTGCAAGAGGAGAAAGGTGAGAAAGAAAAACCCTAGAGCTCTGTGAGAAAAAACCCCAGTTTGAACCCCTAAAATCCGACCCTTTGAAGCTGGTTTTGGAGATCTTCTGCATCAAGGAGGGAGCTGAAGAAAAGGGGAAGGCTTCCCCATCATCCCCTCGGCGTGGAGATCAACCAGAAGCCCGGAGGAAGGCGATCTTGGAGGTGCTTCTGCAACTTCTTGGGACTGCCCAAGGAGGTCTTCACCAAGCCTCTAAATCCCTTAGAAGAATTTTTGAAAGGCAAGTGACCTATCTATGGTATCCTCGTATGAGTCTAGGAGGTTTTTATAATTTTTATGGAATTTCCCTCGAGTCCTAGACCCTCCATTTCACCCAATTTTCAGAGCTCGGGTCTGTGTTTCTGCACAGACCTGAGTAAACGGCAAGGTCCCTGGACGCCTGTGATGAGCTTGGCGTCCATCGACCCTGCCGCTGACTCTGAGTCAGCGGCCAGAGACCGCCGTCTAGTTCTTCAGGACAGAACAGTGAGCTGTTCTGTCCCTCTTATACGTTAATTTCGTTATGATTTCCGTGATGAGGATATATGGTATTCCTATAAGCTATGTATTTTGTGCATTGTGGTTGTGAATGAATGTGGTGTGTTGGTGAATGTGGAAGATTGGTGTCTTTAAACTTGTGGGCATAACTTGTAGATAATTCTTGCAAATTAATGTTCCATGATTAGGATTAGTTAAATGTCTTGTTTTCAGTCTATTCATGAAATATTGTGGGACATGTATGTATGTTCTGAATTTTTGTAATTCATGCATACTTGTGGAATTGCTAGAAAGTTCGATTCGGTAAAATGAAAGCATGAAAGAAATGGTTGTGGTAACGGATTTATAGATGTATGAATTAGGATGATGTTGTATCCTGAAATCATGCATTTGTGTTTTCTGTGCAAAACAGTAAGTGGGTAAATTTCAAATGTGTTAGACCCATGTTAGTATAAGTTGTGAATAATATGCTAATTAGGTGTTTGATTTTCTGTAAATCCTATTTAGCTCAGAAAAATCTGAAAAATTGAGGGTATGATTTTGAACCTGAAAACAGCATGTGGTTAAAATTTCAGGTTATTTGGAACAGTAAATAAAAAGTTATGTGTTTTCATGTGAATAATTCGTACATATGATAGTAATGTGATTTTATTTTGTTTAAACCAGCATGATTGGTGTGTTTACTACATGTTGAAACTTGAAAACTCTGTAGTACCATGTTAGGAAAACAGAGGTGTTCATGTGAGTAAGAAAGTGTGAATGAAATGAAGAGTGCCAAGTGTAAAACCATGTGTAAAACGTTAAATGTGTAAAAGTGTAAACTGTGCCAATGTGATACTGCTTCCGAGAAGGCAGTGGAGCTGTATCAGGAAAAAGTCCCCCTGAGAAAGTTCATTGTGTTAAGTGACCCTAAGGGCATTAGGGGGAAATCCTGGAGGTGGACAAGTACCACTGGTTAGGGTGGAGACTTGTTCTCCCGGTCTGCGCAGTCCAAGAGTCACCATTGCATTGCCTAGATGGTGCCTATGTGTTATGTGATGTGAATGTGTCCTTCTTTGGTGGTTTGGACTATGTGTCACGGCACTAAAACATGTGTAAAGTGTAATGTGTAAAGTGTATGTGACCATGTGTAAATGTGTAAGTGACATGTGAATGTGTATGTGTAAAGTGTAACCATGTGAAAAGAGGAAATTGTGAAAAAGGAAAATGTGAAAATCTAGATGTGCAATGTGTTATTGAAACCATGTGAGGCTAAATCTGAAACTATGTGAATTCAGAAAATGCATGTTATCCTTCTTGTGTTTACGTGTGCAAAGTGTTTAGAACCCATGATAGGGACAACAAATGAATATGTGTGCAAGATGGCGTGATTGATTGTTCATATGTTATGTTCTAAGCCACATTGTAGCTTCCATGTGTAGGTTTATAGTCTTTGAACCATGTGACATCAGCAACCTAAAGCATGTTAAAAAGTTATGTATGTACTTAAGAACATGTGAAATCCATGCTAACTATGTTCCCCGTTCATGTGTGTAAATTGTCCATGTTGATAACTCTCACGTTTGGTTCTTTATAAGGTTAAAGTTCATAAGTGAATGGATTAGAGACCATGTGGTAGGTGAATGTTATATTTTTGAAATCTGAAAGCATGCGTTATGTATAAAATTGTAGAACCGTCATGATAGGTTGAAAACTTAAATGGGCTAGCATGCTATGTGTTGCTAATTGTATGTGCATGTAGAAACCACTAGGACTTGTACGTGTATATCATGCGTAGTGTTACTTGCTGAGTCCCTGGACTCACTCCTTGCTTCGGCGTACAGGTGTAGTTGGTGACACGACACCGTTGGAGGAGACGGTGGAGACGGACTCCGAGCGCGGAGACTAGTTACTTGGAGCTTCTTTGTGATTGTGTACTTCGTCGTATGTACTTGAACATTGTATTAGGCTTATCATGAAAAGAATGTAATATGTGGACATTTGTACTTCTATTTCAGCAATTTAAATCATGTGAATTTTAGTTCCTTTTTGCAAATTGTAAACGGTATGTATGTTTAATGTGGATGATGAATGAAAGGAGATAGTTCTCTTTTGCTTCCGCTACTCTGTTATTTATATTCGCGTGTATCTCAGCTGTTTGTATCGTTGGGTAAATGTCCCACTGTGAGGACTCTCGCTATATCGACGTGGGTCGGTATGACCGTACCGGTATAATGAGGGCCGTCACAGGAATACCCTCCCGGTTATAGAGCTTGGATATTAGTGACCTTCTCCTTTGAGTGAGAGCATAAGCGTGGAAGAATTTAGTGTTGTTGTCCCCCTCCTTGAGCCATTTTATTCTGGATTTTTGGCGCCAAAATTTCTCCTCCTGGGATAGAACTTGATCCAGCTTGTCTTTAGCTGTCTGAAAGTTGGCATGGTTATCTTGAGTGGGGTCCTCATCAAGGTTCTTTTGAGCTGTAGCATATTCAGTTTCTGCATGTTGAATATTGAGTGAGACATTGCCGAAAGTTTCTTTGTTCCACCTTCTATAAAACTTCTTTGTGTGTTTCAGCTTGAGAGTGATGTTGAGAATGGGATAGCTGGACACCGGTGCCATCCTCCACGCAGTGGCGGAGTCCACCATGAAAGTTTCGTGAGAGCACCACATATGTTGGAAGGTAAACCTGGAGGGTCCCTTCCTGGTTTCAGAAGTACTGGAAATAAGGAGCGGGCTGTGATCACTACATGCACGGTCCAAGTGTTGGACATGAACCGCAGGGCAGGATATTGCCCACTCCGCATTGAAGAAGAGCCTGTCAATTCTGATCCATATGCCGTTGTGTTCCTGCCCATTGAACCAGGTGAACTTACTCCCAGTGAAGCTCGCATCCTCAATCCCCGCGGCAGAAACACAAGCTTGAAAGTCCATGACCGACCTTGACAGATTTTTCTTGCCATCCCTTTTCTCATGTAGACCCAGGTAAGCGTTGAAATCACCGCCAATTGGCCACGGTTCAGAGCATGCAGCAGAGAAATCTATCATGTAATCCCACAACCTCCTCCTCTCATGTACAGTGCAGGTAGCATGGACCACGGTTAGGTGAAAGGTTTTGCAGAAATCAGAAGCAACTGACATAGTGATGAACTGGTCACTGGATTCAGTTCTCAAAATGTTGATGTTCACCTCCCAAAAAATCCATATACGAGCATGATCGTCTACATTAGCCAGTGAGTGAGCCATATGGAGTTTATTTCTATACATATCTATACAAGAAGTCTTTTTCTTGGGTTCAATAACAGCAATAATGGACAGATTATACCTGCGTTTCAGAATCTTGAGTCTCCTGATAGATTGGGCGTTGCCAATGCCCCTAATGTTCCAGATTAGGATCTTTTGGTTCATTGGGTTTGGGGTTTGAGTTGTTGCCACGTAGCCCACCACGGGTTCGCACTCCTTCTTCTCTTGTTGGCTGATGTGTTTTCGGTCTCCCAGCAAAACCAACATGTAAGGTATTCAGATTGTCTGCCTCAGGTGGTGTCAACCCAGGTGCTGATCTGATGTTGTGTATAGCAGGTAGGGAGATTATGGCGCCCTTGATGTTGATATGTTGTGTTGCACTTCTTTTATCTTCCTGTATACTTTCCTTCTCGCAGTCCTCATTTATGGTTTCAGAAGGGCTAGCTTTACTCTCACCGTCAGGAGGTGGTTTCTCCAAATCTCTCACCATAAAGATAATGCCTCCATATTTTTAAAGCAAAAACAACTGCTGCTAACTCCAAATCATGCGTTGGGTAGTTCTCCTCTGCTGGCTTTAATTGCCTGGATGCATAAGCTATCACTTTACCATGTTGCATTAATACTGCTCCAAGCCCTCTTCTCGATGCATCTGTATAGATCACAAAACCACCACTGCCTACTGGTAATGTCAATATTGGTGCTGTTGTAAGCCTCTTTTTCAATTCCATGAAACTTTTCTGGCATTCATTTGACCACACAAATGGCACATCTTTTCTGGTTAATCTAGTCATGGGTGCTGCAATTCTGGAGAAATCCTGTATAAAATGCCTATAATAACCTGCTAACCCCAGAAAACTTCTGATTTCTGTAATTGTCTTCGGCGCTTCCCACTTCATAACTGCTTCTACCTTAGCTGGATCTACTGCAACTCCTTCTGCTGAAATAACATGACCAAAAAATTGAATTTCCATTAACCAAAATTCACATTTACTAAACTTGGCATATAGTTGATTATCCCGCAAAAGCTGCAATGCCAATCTCAGATGTGCTGCATGCTCTTCTTCCGCTGCTGAATAAATCAAGATATCATCTATAAAAACCATTGTGAACTGATCTAAATAGGGGTGAAAGATTCTGTTCATCAAATTCATGAATGCTGCTGGTGCATTGGTTAGCCCAAATGGCATAACCACAAACTCGTAATGCCCATATCTGGTTCTAAATGCTGTTTTATCAATATCTTCCTCTCTTATTCTTAACTGATGATACCCTGACCTCAAGTCAATTTTGGAGAACACTTTAGCTGATTGGAGCTGATCAAACAGATCATCAATTCTCGGCAATGGATACTTGTTCTTTATAGTAACATCATTCAATTTTCTGTAATCAATACACATTCTAAAGCTACCATCCTTCTTTCTTACAAATAACACTGGAGCTCCCCACGGAAAATGACTTGGCCTGATGAACGCTTTTTCCAACAATTCTTGTAACTGTTTCTTTAGCTCTTTCAATTCTGCTGGGGCCATTCTATATGGTGCCTTAGAAATTGGCATAGTTTCTGGTTGCAATTCAATCGTAAAGTCCACCTCTCTTTGTGGAGCCAGACCTGGTAAATCATGTGACGACCCTCATTATACCGGTACGGTTATACCCACCCACGTCGGTATAGTGAACGTTATCACAGTGGGGCATTTACCCAACAATAACATACGATTGAGATGCTCATAAATATAAATACAGAGTAGCGGAAACAAAAGAACTACTTGTCTTCATTTCAACATCCACATTTAACATACATGATTCAAAGACAATTAAAGATAACTAAAGTCCACAAAATTTAAAGTTCTAAAAATCAAATTACATAGCTTGTTCACCATTTACATAATAGTTTCATTACAATGCCTCAATTACATACAATGAAAGAAAAATGTCACGATGACGACTCCACCAGGCTACTCGCCACGCTCGGAGTCACTCTCCACGGTCTCCTCTAACGAAGTAGGGTCACCAACTAAACCTGTACGCCGAAGCAAGGAATGAGTCTAAAAGACTCAGCAAATAACACCACACACATCATACATGCATTTATCACAGTAGGTTTTTCATTCCAATTTACAAAGTAAAACATATAACATGCTTGAACGTTTATAAGAGACAACCTATCATGACAATTCTACAAAATTGTAAAACAATTGGTACATGATTTAAGACATTCCAAAATAAACATCCTATCACATGCCTTCTACTCATGTAATCACATGAAAGCTACCTTTCAAATGAGGCTATAACATGGAAGCAACCAAACATAGGGTTCTTGCATGCCTAAAAGGAAACATTCCTATCATGGTTTCTACACATTCTTGCACATGCCATTTGTCATTTTATACACATTAAGGTTGCTGTTTTGACATACTTTAGCAATTCACATCCTATTGCATGAGAGCTACAATTCCAATTAATTACAACACGGTAGTAATTAAACATGGAATTGTTCACACATATGCAAGAAATGCTCCTAGCATGGATTCTACACATTTTTACACACATAAAACATTCTTATAAACACCTTTAGGTTGCTGTCATAACAAAATTTCACATTAACATATCATGGACCACAATTTCACAATTTAACATAATGGTTTCACATGTTTACACAAATACTCATTCACATAGTTCCCTTTTTACGCATTGCACATTTACACATATTCACACTACACAATTTACACATAATCACATTCACATTTCACAATTTAGTGCCGTGACACATAGTCCAAACCACCATTAGAAGGACACATCACATAACACATACACATAGACGTCACCTAGGCAATATAGTGACGACTCTTGGACTGCGCAGACCGGGAGAACAAGTCTCCACCCTAACTAGTGGTACTTGTCCACCTCCAGGATTTCATCCTAATGCCCTTAGGATCTTAACACATTGAACCTTCCCATGGTACGGTTCCACGGCCCTCTATGGAAGCACTGTCACACATGGCACACACTTTTACACATTACACATTTCGATTTTTAACACACATATTACACATGTCTTTATATTTTCTCACTTATTCACATGGTTCTGTTTTCCTAATCATGATACTACTGTTGACAGACTTTAAACATTCAATACCTTACACTAATCAGGCTGAACAATGCCTAATCAAACCACATTCATGATAACATGCATTAATCATTCGTTTTCACATGGAAATCTCATAATACCACTTTCTGTTATCCAAATCACATGAAAATTTAAGCACACACTGTTTGCAGGTTTATGACCACACATGCAAATTTCCAGAATTTTATGAGTCATATTACATTTACAGAAATTAAAACATTCAATTGCATCCCATTCATAATTCAATTTATCATGGAACATAGCATGAATATCCAGTTTGACAGTTCACAGCCCTGAACCTAACATACACATCATTTCAGAAATTTTCCGCGAATTTATAGCACATCACATGATTTACTGTAAATTTTACAAATCCTACGCAGGTTTTCTATTTTTAAAACAGAAAATTCAGTACATCACATGCTCTTAGAAAAATTCCAAAATTTGCAGGGCATAGACTGACACATACATACATGGTTTATAAAAATTTGGGCACTCGAATTCTTCTCGGATCATGTGAACAGTAGATAGATATGTACAACCATTTCTTCCAACATGTATTTTAATAAAACTAATAACTCATACCATCCACAAATGCACAAGAAATTTCCCACACATCACTATATCTATTTTACGTAACATTCAACAATTACTTTATATCCTCATGCGAAAACACTTCGGAAAATTAATCGTATACAAGGGAGAACAGCTCACTGTTCTACCCAGAAGATCTTAACGGCACAGTCTGGCCGTTAATAGAGCTTAACGGCAACATCGTTGGCCGTTAATTGAAGATCTTAACGGCAAGAGGTCTTGCCGTCAAGTTCAGGTCTGTGCAAAACACAAACCCGAGCTCCAAAAGAAGGAGAAATGTGGGGATCCAGGACACGAAGAAAATCTGTAAAAATGGTAAAACCCTACTAGACACCTACATGAATGAAGTGAATGGGTTACTTGCCTCTAATTAAATCTTCGAAGGGATCTAAGTTGTTGTTGAAGCTCTGCTTGGGCAGTCCCAAGAAGCCTCCACAAGTTCCTTCCTCCTAGTTCTCAGTCGATGCAAGCTTCAGTCCAGTGTTGGGGAAGCCTTCCCCAAGGTCCAGATTCCCTCCTAGTAGCAGTGGATCGCCGGAAGAAGCCTTCAGTCCCCGGATTCAAGCTTGCCAAGTTCAGTTTTCCTCCAGTTTTGAGCTAGGGTTTCTCTCCTCTTTGCAAAGAGTCAAGAGAGGCTTTTCTGGTGCAGAAAGGGTTTAGTTTATAGGAGAGGGGTTTGGGGAACCCCGGAGAGGTGATGGGATGGCCTGATAGCCGTTGGGGACTTCTCCCCAATGGCTGGGATTTCTTGTCCCCGGAATTTCGGAGTCTGCAACGCATGCAGGTCAGAGATATTAACGTCCACATCCATGGACGTTGACTCAAGCATTGGCGTCCATCGAGGTGGACGCTGACTCATCGTGGACGTCCATCCATGTTGACGCCAACTTGGCCCTTCGGCCAGAACTTAAAACATGCAAAAACCATGCTTAACTTATTCATATATATACATGCCATATATATTCTATCATTTACACACTACCACCATGCAATTCATACACTATTTATAACTAATTATACACATGCACACATAAGTATAACTAGTTAATACGTATGTAGATATGTACATTCTATGCATACACAAGCATGAATTATTTACACGAAATAAAATAATACAACGAAATTCGAGGGTCTTACACCCTCTCCCCCTTAAAGAAACATCGTCCTCGAAGTTTAAACAAAACTACTCAAACAAACGGGGATACTTCTTCTTCATCGCATCCTCAAGCTCCCAAGTAGCCTCCTCTCGTGAGAAGTTCCGCCATAGAACTTTTACCGATGCAATACCCTTGTTCCGGAGATGCTGAACCTTCCGGTCAAGAATAGCTACTGGTTGCTCCACATACGACAGATCTGGCTGAACCTCCAACTACTCATGACTAATCACATGAGATGGATCTCGGACATACTTCCTGAGCATAGAATCGTGGAAAACGGGATGAACACTAGCTAAAGCTGGGGTAAAGCTAGCTCATATGCCACGCTGTCCAATCGTCTGAGAATCTCATATGGGCCAATGAATCGAGGGCTCAGCTTACTATGCCTGCCAAACCTGACGACACCTCGAGAAGGTGATATCTTCAAGAAGACATGTTCACCCACCTCGAACTCCAAATCCTTTCTTCTGTTGTCGGCATAGCTCTTCTGCCTATCCTGCGCCGCAACAAGCCTCTTCCTGATAAGCTGGACCTTATCTGAAGTCTCCTGAACTAACTCCGGACCGATCAACTGCCTATCACCGGTCTCCTCCCAACATAAAGGAGATCTGCAAGGCCTACCATACAACGCCTCAAATGGTGCCTTACCAATGCTCGTATGAAAGCTGTTGTTGTATGCGAACTCCACTAGAGGTAGATGACGCTCCCAATCATCCTTCCAATCCAGTACACACGCTCTCAACATATCCTCGAGTGTCTGGATAGTCCTTTCAGACTGTCCATCTGTCTGGGGATGAAATGCCGAACTGAGCTTCAACTCCGAACCTAACGCATGCTGAAGACCCTTCCACAACCTCGAAGTAAATCTCGGATCTCGATCCGAAATGATCGACTTCGGCACACCATGCAATCTAACCACACTACTAACATACAATCTAGCTAAACTCTCAACCGACTGCTTCTTCTTCATAGGCAAGAAATGCGCAGTCTTCGAGAATCTATCTATGACTACCCAAATCGAGTCGTTGCCCCTTCTAGATCGAGGCAAACCCGAAACAAAGTCCGTAGTGACAGCTTCCCACTTCCACACTGGGATCTCCATCCTTTGCATATGGCCGGATGGTCGCTGTCGCTCGACCTTTACTTGCTGGCATACTAAACACCGGGATACATAATCCGCTACATCCCTCTTCATGCCAGACCACCAAAAGGACCTCTTCAAATCCTGGTACATCTTAGTGTTACCCGGATGAATAGAGAATCGCGATCTATGAGCCTCCGCTAACACATGCTCACGGATATCTACCAAATCAGGGACACAAACACGGTGATGGAATCTAATCACACTGTCCTCATCATGAGCAATGCCTGCCTTGCGCACTAGCTCTAAGAGTCTAGGGTCGGCTTTCTGTTGCTCGATCACCTCATCCAAAACCGAGGACCGAAGGGATAACTGAGCTACAAAAGCCTGGCATAGCGATGGCTCTAACTCAGACAACGCGCAAGATGCATCCTCCAACATCTCCAGTCCTGCTGGAGAGATGGCCTCTTCCTACTCAGGGCATCCACTACGACATTCGCCTTCCTAGGGTGATACTGAAGGTCGAAGTCATAGTCCTTCAAGAACTCAATCCATCTTCTCTGCCTCAGGTTTAATTCCTTTTGGGAGAAAAGATACTTCAAGCTCTTGTGGTCGGTAAACACCTCAAATCTGACACCATAAAGATAGTGCCTCCAGATCTTTAGTGCATGAACCACTGCTGCGAGCTACAAATCATGAGTCGGATTGTTCTTCTCATGCTCCTTCATATGACGAGAAGCATACGCCACTACCCTTCCTTGCTGCATTAGCACACAGCCTAAGCCAATCCGAGACGCATCCGTGTAGATAGCAAAACCCTCTACACCGCTCGGCAAGACTAACTCCGGAGCTGACGTGAGCTTAGTCTTCAACAATTGAAAACTACTCTCACACTTCTCGGACCAGAAAAACTTCACTCCCTTTCTGGTCAGCTGAGTCAATGGGGTGGCGATGGATGAAAATCCCTCAATGAATCGCCGATAGTAACCAGCCAAACCCAGAAAACTATGAATTTCTGAAGGGGTCTTGGGAACCTCCCAATCCATAACTACCTGGACCTTTGCTGGATCAACTGCAACACCAGCACCGGAGATAACATGCCCGAGACAATGAACCTCGCGCAACCAGAAATCGCACTTGTTGAGTTTGGCATACAGCTTGTGCTCACGAAGAACCTCTAATACTACCCTCAAATGCTGACGGTGTGTGGCCTCATCCGGAGAGTAGACCAACATGTCATCTATGAAGACCACTACAAAGCTATCTAGATACGGCCTAAACACCCTGTTCATGAGATCCATGAACATTGCAGGGGCGTTGGTCAATCCGAAAGGAAGGACCAAAAACTCATAATGTCCATAACGGGATCTGAATGCCGTCTTGGACACATCCTCACACCGAATCCTCAACTGATGATAACCGGACCGCAAATCAATCTTAGAAAAGACTTATGCATCTTACAGCTGGTCAAACAAATCATCAATCCGAGGTAAGGGATACCTGTTCTTCACTGTCACTTGGTTCAACTTTCTGTAGTCAATGCATAACCTAAGTGACCCGTCTTTCTTCTTGACGAATAATACAGGTGCGCCCAAGGGGAAACACTAGGGCGAATAAATCCCTTATCTAGCATTTCTTGCAACTGCCTCCTCAACTCAGCTAACTCCGCAGGTGCCATCCGATATGGAGCCTTTGAGATAGGTGAGGTGCCCAGAAGCAACTCTATGGTGAACTCTATCTCTCTATCCGGTGGCAATCCAGACAAGTCATCAGGAAAACATCTGGAAAGTCCTGCACCACATCGATCTCTGCAAGAGTAGGTCACTCATCAGCCTTAGGTACTAATACCACGCTGGCAAGAAAAGCGTCACAACCCTTGTTTACCATGCGCATCGCCTTCATGGCAGAGATGACCAACTTTCCCGCCAAGTTCCTTGGCAAGAGATGAGAGAACTCGTCCTCACCAGGAATGCGGAAAACAATATTCTTTCCACGACAATCTACTAACGCATAGTGCTCCACTAGCCAATCCAGACCAAGAATAGCATCAAAGTCCTTCATCTTTAGCAAGAAGAAACTCCCACCTAAAACCCTATCCTCAATGCACACAGGCAACGACGGAATGCACTTCCTAGTCGATACCGTACCCGCAGGGGTGTGCACAGACAAAGGGACCTCTGTAACGTTCTGACCGTTCGGATCGTTCTTGTTTGGACGTGGAGGCCAGTGTATTGCCGAAGACATGTGTGTAGCAGGTGATTTCCGTAGGTTCTGATGTTTTGCCCAAAGCATTCTCTGTTTCTCGGTTGCTAACGCGGTCATTTTGAAGGTCGCGATGGGATCACGACAGTGAGGAGTGTCGCGATATGATCATGACAGTCCGTAGCTTCGCGTTCATGAAACCGCCATTTTAAGTAATCGGGTGTCGTCAGCGGATTAAGGCGACAGTCTTGAGCGTCGCAATTAGATCGCGGTCATGTAGAGTGTCGCTATCTTACCTGCATTGTGTTTTTAAGTAACCCTAGCAGAACAGAGCAGATGAAAGCTCTGTTCGGCCAGAGGGTTTTTCCGTGGGATTTTGGGTGATTCGGCTTGCTAGAGCTCGGTTCGACGAGTTTCCTCCGCGAGGACGTTGCTTGGAGTGGAAGGAACCTCGTACGGGCTTCATTCTTCGTATTCTTCGCGAAGGTAGGGAGATTTCCTATCGTTTGATCCATGAATGGTTCGTGTGATGTGGATAATGCATTTAATGCTTTCTAAACAATAGATGGCATGTTTAGGATCACATTAAAGCATGAAAACGGATTGTAAACTATTGGTTATAAAGAGTTTGGGGTGATCAGATTGAAGGGTTCTGGACAGGGTTCGCACCTGCTATCGCGGTTGCTCTGAGAGCCGCGATCAGGTCGCGACACCGCGAGCTGTCGCGTTCTGAAGGCGGTCTATCGTGCCGCCGCGACAACAACCGAATGTTGTCTTTCGAGCATAGATGTTTGTGTAGGATTATCTGTTCAGCACAGTTTATGTTATATGGTGATAGAAAGAGGTGCATTGGCACTCTCTACGCTCGGGAAGCGTGTGGTGTGTGGTTAACTTGTTGTTCACGCGGTTTACGAGAAGGTTTCACATGGCTTGAGCGTTGCGCACGTGGTTTCTGTGTACGTAGTGTGTAGTTTGACGCCTTCCGTGGATACCTCCTCAGTTGGGAGCCCCAGGTTTTGTGTGAGCCAGGCACGTGAGTGCTCAGGGCTTGTCCCGGTACTGGGTACCGACGAGGTCTTGTCGTCTTCCTGGACACCCTCACTCTTGTGTTGAGTAGTACGTCCGGCTGAGGGAAAGACGACAGTGGGATAGCGACTAGAGAGTTGGTTGTGTTGTCGCTTGTAGCGCGCTTGTAGTTGGGGGAGACGGACACCAGTAGACGTACTGGACCCCAGCTAGTCCTGTTTTCCAGTGCCTCACTTTAGGGAGCTCGGGCCAGAGTTCCTAAGGGTGTTAGGCATGGGCCTGCGTGGTTTGTGACCTACAGGTTGTGGTGGTTTAGTTGGACTCCATAGTTCTTGTACTTGTTTAGTGGAGTAGCAGCTGGACCTTTCGTCCGTGGCTGCGAGACTGAGAGGTGGTCCTATGTGGTTTGTCCGGGTCAGTAACTGGTGTCGCGAACCAGTTGACGTGGCTCGAGTGTGGCGTTTTCTCTACAGTAGCTCGTACACTTGTTTGGTGTTGCCGTTTATTTAATTACGTTGTTCCTGTTAAGCGGCAAGTGGTAAGTTATACTTACAGTTTTATATCCTGCTTGTTATTATTATAAATTGTTAGTGTAGCACTTCCTGCTTTGCTACTTGTGTTGGTTTGCTCAGTTTGTAGGGAGTTTCCCTACTGAGCCAGTGACACGTGAGGCTCACCCCTACCTCCTACCAGGTGAGGGAGACCCAGAGATTTCGCGTTCGTCGTCCAGTGGAGGGTCTGCACCACCAGCAGTGTAATTCTACTTTACTGTTGTGCACCTCGGGGTATGCCCCAGGTTCTGTTGTAGTTTGGCTACAGTTGTGCTATGGCTATGTATATTTCATGTAAATATTTGTGGGATTGACAGATCTTATGAATGTTTGAGTTGATTCCTCTATATTTCTACGGACTCGTGGTTTGATATCCCTTGCGAGGCTTCGGCCCGTTCGCGGGAGGCGGACTCGAATCAGGCTTGCTATCAGGTTAGCGGGTCTGATTGGCGAGAACCGTCACAGTTGGTATCAGAGCAAGTCTGTAAGAGTATAAAGGAATTGGAAATACATAGCCATGTCTCTACTGTAACCCATTGCTGGTAGTAACCCTGATTTTGTATTGATTTCTTGTGTATTGTGTTGTTGGAATAATATTTGTGTAGGTTTAATAATGGCCGAAAGGAGAGATGTGGGAGGTGATGGAGAAGGATCAGGAGGAGATCCTACTCAGAGGATGATGGAGAGGATTTGGAGAGTTTGACAGAAATTCGAGTGAGATTGGATCAGAAACCACCGGTACAACCAGCGGCAGTAGTACCACCATTACCAGAGGAGGCAGTACCAGTAGCTCCAGTTCCATTTCCACCCGGAGTAGAGGTACCTCCTGTAGTACCTGTACAACCGGCAGTTCCAGTGAGACCAGTTAATAGAGAGAGACTACGGTACTTGTGGAGCAGTTTTTGAGATTGCAACCCCCTACATACTCGGGAGGCCCCAACCCGGATACAGCGGAACATTGGATACATGAGATTGAGAGGGTTTTTGCAATAATGAGGTGTCCCCAGGAAGACAGAGTATTACTAGCGGCATATCAGTTACGAGGGTTTGCGCAGGAATGGTGACGGCTGAAGATGCAGACAGTCTTTACAGGCAAGGTGGAGGATACTATCCTATGGTCGGATTCTTGTCAGTTTTCAATGATTCCTTCTTCCCAATGCAAATTCAGCAAATGAAGAGAGAGCAGTTTAGAACATTTCAGCAGGGGAATCTTTCAGTGCTTGAATATCAGATGAGATTTATAGCTTTGAGTAGGTATGCCCCATATGTTGTGACAGATAACACAATGATGGTGGAATACTTTATTCGAGGTCTGAGGCCGGAATTGCAAGATGCAGTGATTCCATTGATGTGTAGAATAGTGGAAGAGGCAGCTCAGCGAGCAGCAGTACTTGAGAGGACTGTTCGGGCCAGGCAAAGGCAGTCTCAGGCAGGTGGATTAGGTTCAGGTAGCTTTCGGTATCCACAACCGTCAGGAGGAAGTAGTAAGGGAAAAGCATCTTCTTCATCATCTGGAATAGGAAAATGGGGTAAGCAGATTAAGAAATTCTTCCAAGGAGGCTGAGGTAGAGGCAGGCAGCAAGGTTTTCCACAGGGAGGTTTTCAGCAGGGTCGTGGTTATAGGCCACCTGTTCCGGAAGAGTCCCAGCAGAGTTCGGCAGGGCAGCCATCAGTACCTCCATCTTTCCGATGTTATAATTGTGGTCAGCCAGGACATTTAGCAAGGAATTGCCCATATCCTCGAGAGCAGACTTATGGTAGAGGTATTTAACCGCAGCAGCAGCAACCTTTCCAGGGGTCAGCAGAGCAGGGTAGAGGTTCACCATACCAAAGAGGAGGATGGGGTCGAGTAATGGCTATTACTAGAGCTCAAGCGGAAGCATCTAATCTTGTTGAAGGTATTCTACCTTTCTTTGATTTCACTGCTAAAGTATTAATTGATCCGGGTGCTTCTCATTCATTTATTTCCGAAGATTTTCAGGATAGCATGGTACATCCTTTAGAAGAGAAATTTTGTGAGTTGGTAGTGGAAATTCCCTCAGGAGGGTATTTGTTGACTTCTTGCTTTTTAGAAGATGTTCCAATAGTGATTCATGGAAATCAAATGCCTGCAACATTATATGCTTTAACATTGAAAGAATATGATGTGATTTTGGGAATGGATTGGTTAGAAGCCTACGGGGCATTGGTTGATTGTAGAAAGAAGAGAGTCAGATTTTGTAGACCTGGTGGCGAAGTGTTTGAATTTCAAGGTATGCCTTTTTACACTCCCAAATTCATTATTTCTACACTTAGAGCTAGAAAGTTAATTAATGCGGGATGTGTAGCGTATCTTGCCTCTGTTAGTCTAGTTGAATCTGATAAGTCTGTAGATTCAGTGCCAGTAGTTAGAGAATTTGCAGATGTGTTCCCAGATGAGTTGCCAGGTTTAGCTCCGCATAGAGAAGTGGATTTTATAGTGGAATTGCAACCAGGCAGTTTACCTATTTCTAAAGCACCATATAGAATGGCTCCAGTAGAATTGAAGGAATTGAAGAAGCAATTGCAGGAATTGTTGGAAAAAGGTTTTATCAGGCCTAGTCAATCACCTTGGGGAGCGCCAGTGTTATTTGTTAGAAAGAAAGATGGTAGTCTAAGAATGTGTATAGACTACAGGCAACTGAATAAAGTTACAATTAAGAATAAGTATCCACTTCCTAGGATTGATGATTTGTTTGATCAACTACAATCAGCTAAAGTGTTTTCCAAGATAGATTTGAGATCAGGATATCATCAATTGCGGATCAGAGAAGAGGATATTGAGAAATCAGCTTTTCGGACCAGGTATGGGCATTATGAATTTGTTGTGATGCCATTCGGATTGACAAATGCACCTGCAACATTTATGAATTTAATGAATAAAATATTTCATCAGTACTTGGATCAGTTCATAGTGGTTTTTATTGATGATATATTAGTCTATTCAGCATCAGAAAAGGAGCATGCAGATCATTTGCGGATTACTTTACAGATATTGAGAGATCATCAGTTATTTGCTAAGTTTAATAAATGTGAATTTTGGTTGAAGGAGATTCAGTTTTTGGGTCATGTGATATCAGGTGAAGGTATTGCAGTAGATCCAGCTAAAGTTGAGGCAGTAATGAAATGGGAAGAGCCGAGGACAGTGTTTGAGATTAGGAGTTTTCTGGGCTTGGCAGGTTATTACAGAAGATTTATCCAAGACTTTTCCAAGATAGCGGCACCAATGACGAAGTTAACAAGGAAATGTGTTCCTTTTGTGTGGTCTTCGAAATGTAGGCGCAGTTTTGCAGAGTTGAAGAAAAGGTTGATATCAGCACCAGTTTTAGAAATTCCATCGGGAAATGGTGGATTTGTTCTATATGCAGATGCATCCAAGAGAGGTTTGGGTGCAGTATTGATGCAGCATAGTAAAGTGATTGCTTATGCCTCCAGGCAATTGAAGAAGCATGAGGAGAACTACCCAACTCATGATTTAGAGCTGGCAGCGGTTGTCTTTGCATTGAAAATTTGGCGGCATTATTTGTATGGTGAAAGATTTGAAATTTTCACTGATCATAAGAGTTTGAAATATATTTTCTCTCAAAAAGATTTGAATCTAAGGCAACGCAGATGGATGGAATATTTAAAGGATTATGACTTCAATTTAGCATATCATCCAGGCAGAGCAAATGTGATGGCAGATGCATTGAGCAGAAAAGTGGTTATGAATCAACTTATGATCAGAGAATGGAAACTTTTGAGAATGTGGCAGAGAATTCTTTATATGTACCAAGCAGTCAGCACAGAGCAATACTAGCGACTAATGCAGTAGAGTCTTCTCTTTACTGGCAGATAGTAGAGGCACAAAGAGCTGATGCTAATTTAGCAGACATTCTTAGAATGGATGAAGTGAATTTGGGGCTTGATAATGTGGCTAGATTGAAAGGAAGATTGTATGTCCCAGAAGATGTAGAAATTAGACAGAAAGTTTTGGAGGAACTCACAGATCAAGGTACACTATCCATCCAGGTAGCACTAAAATGTATCAAGATATGAAAAAGCATTTTTGGTGGCCGCATATGAAAAGAGAAATTGCAGAATTTATAACCAGATGTGCAGTATGTCAGCAAATAAAAGCAGAGCATCAGAAACCAGAGGATTGTTACAACCATTACCCATTCCGCAGTGGAAGTGGGATGATATAGCAATGGATTTCATAGTTGGTTTGCCCAGTTCATCAGGTCATAATGCAATATGGGTTTTTGTGGATAGATTGACCAAGGTTTGCAGATTACTACCAGTTAGTATGACTTGGTCAGTTGATAGATTAGCTAAGTTGTATTTGGAAAGGATTATACATTTGCATGGAATACCAGTTACTATAGTTTCAGATCGAGATCCTTGATTTACTTCAGGTTTTTGGAGGAGTTTACAAAGAGTTGTCGGCACAGAGCTAAGGTATAGTTCAGCTTATCATCCACAAACAGATGGGCAGACGGAGAGAACAATTCAGACTATTGAAGATATGTTGAGAGCTTGCTGTCTTGTGTGGGGAGGCATTTGGGAGCGTCATTTGGGTCTGGTTGAGTTTGCATATAATAACAGTTATCATTCAAGTATTGAAATGGCACCTTATGAAGCATTGTATGGTAGACCGTGCAGATCACCGTTAAATTGGCATGAAGTAGGTGAAAGGCAAGTTTTGGGCCCAGAATTAGTTCGTCAATGTGCAGAAATAGTGAGATTCATCCAAGAGAAATTGAAAACAGCTCAGAGTCGCCAGAAGAGTTATGCAGATGATAGACGCAGACCATTACAATTTGAAGTAGGTGATTATGTATTTCTAAAAGTATCTCCTACTAAAGGTGTATTAAGATTCAGTAAGAAAGGTAAATTGAGCCCGAGATATGTTGGACCGTTTCAAATCAAGGAAAGATTGGGTGAAACAGCCTATAGATTAGATTTGCCAGCAGATTTCACGGATGCGCATGATGTTTTTCATGTCTCAATGTTAAGGAAATATATCAAGGACCCATCCCAAGTTGTCAGCTATCAAAGAGATGATTTGAAGCCGGATATGACAATGCCGGAGTATCCAGTGCAAATTTCAGGCCACAGAACTCAAAAACTCACGAATAAGGAAATTGAATTAGTAAAGGTCAGATGGGAGAATAGACAAGGTGGTGAAGATACTTGGGAATTAGCGGAAGAAATGAGAAAGGCATATCCATATTTGTTTGAGTAAGTTTTATTCTTTTAAGGTGATAGTATCATGTTAGTTAAATTGAAATTTTGATAGTTGGCTTTTGATTTTAATTTCGAGGATGAAATTTCTTTTTAGGTGATAGTAATGTAACGTTCTGACCGTTCGGATCGTTCTTGTGTGGACGTGGAGGCCAGTGTATGGCCGAGACATGTGTGTAGCAGGTGATTTCTGCAGGTTTTGAAGTTTTGCCCAAAGCATTCTCTGTTTCTCGGTTGCTAACGCGGTCGTTTTGAAGGTCGCGATGGGATCGCGACAGTGAGGAGTGTCGCGATATGATCGTGACAGTCCGTAGCGTCGCGTTCATGAAACCGCCATTTTAAGTAATCGGGTGTCGTCAGCGGATTAAGGCGACAGTCTTGAGCGTCGCGATTAGATCGCGGTCATGTAGAGTGTCACGATCTTACCTGCATTGTGTTTTTAAGTAACCCTAGCAGAACAGAGCAGATGAAAGCTCTGTTCGGCCAGAGGGTTTTGCGTGGGATTTTGGGTGATTCGGCTTGCTAGAGCTCGGTTCGACGAGTTTCCTCCGCGAGGACGTTGCTTGGAGTGGAAGGAACCTCGTACGGGCTTCGTTCTTCGTATTCTTCGCGAAGGTAGGGAGATTTCCTATCGTTTGATCCATGAATGGTTCGTGTGATGTGGATAATACATTTAATGCTTTCTAAACAATAGATGGCATGTTTAGGATCACATTAAAGCATGAAAACAGATTGTAAACTATTGGTTATAAAGAGTTTGGGGTGATCAGATTGAAGGGTTCTGGACAGGGTTCGCACCTGCTATCGCGGTCGCTCTGAGAGCCGCGATCAGGTCGCGACACCGCGAGCTGTCGCGTTCTGAAGGCGGTCTATCGTGCCGCCGCGACAACAGCCGAATGTTGTCTTTCGAGCATAGATGTTTGTGTAGGATTATCTGTTCAGCACAGTTTATGTTATATGGTGATAGAAAGAGGTGCATTGGCACTCTCTACGCTCGGGAAGCGTGTGGTGTGTGGTTTACTTGTTGTTCACGCGGTTTACGAGAAGGTTTCACGTGGCTTGAGCGTTGCGCACGTGGTTTCTGTGTACGTAGTGTGTAGTTTGACACCTTCCGTGGATACCTCCTCAGTTGGGAGCCCCAGGTTTTGTGTGAGCTAGGCACGTGAGTGCTCGGGGCTTGTCCCGGTACTGGGTACCGACGAGGTCTTGTCGTCTTCCTGGACACCCTCACTCTTGTGTTGAGTAGTACGTTCGGCTGAGGGAAAGACGGCAGTGGGACAGCGACTAGAGAGTTAGTTGTGTTGTCGCTTGTAGCGCGCTCGTAGTTGGGGGAGACGGACACCAGTAGACGTACTGGACCCCAGCTAGTCCTGTTTTCCAGTGCCTCACTTTAGGGAGCTCGGGCCAGAGTCCCTAAGGGTGTTAGGCATGGGCCTGCGTGGTGTGTGACCTGCAGGTTGTGGTGGTTTAGTTGGACTCCACAGTTCTTGTACTTGTTTAGTGGAGCAGCAGCTGGACCTTTCGTCCGTGGCTGCGAGACTGAGAGGTGGTCCTGTGTGGTTTGTCTGGGTCAGTAACTGGTGTCGCGAACCAGTTGACGTGGCTCGAGTGTGGCGTTTTCTCTACAGTAGCTCGTACACTTGTTTGGTGTTGCCGTTTATTTAATTACGTTGTTCCTGTTAAGTGGCAAGTGGTAAGTTATACTTACAGTTTTATATCCTACTTGTTATTATTATAATTGTTAGTGTAGCACTTCCTGCTTTGCTACTTGTATTGGTTTGCTCGGTTTCTAGGGAGTTTCCCTACTGAGCCAGTGACACGTGAGGCTCACCCCTACCTCCTACCAGGTGAGGGAGACCCGGAGATTTCGCGTCCGTCGTCCAGTGGATGGTCTGCACCACCAGCAGTGTAATTCTACTTTACTGTTGTGCACCTCGGGGTATGCCCCAGGTTCTGTTGTAGTTTGGCTACAGTTGTGCTATGGCTATGTATATTTCATGTAAATATTTGTGGGATTGACAGATCTTATGAATGTTTGAGTTGATTCCTCTATATTTCTACGGACTCGTGGTTTGATATCCCTTGCGAAGCTTCGGCCCGTTCGCGGGAGGCGGACTCGAATCAGGCTTGCTATTAGGTTAGCGGGTCTGATTGGCGAGAACCGTCACAACCTCTAACTCCTCAGACTCTATACTCGACTCTAGAGCTAACTGCCTAGCAATCGCTCGGAAATGAACAAGTGAGTGGCACCCGTGTCAAACAAAACCCGAGCGTACATGCCTAGAATCGAAAGCGTACCTTCGGTGACATGCTCTGCCTGCTCAGCATCATCTCGTGCTAGAGCAAACACTCGAGCTGGGGCTCGAGGCCTTCCTGGTCTTCCTGTAGCTGGCGCCGCTGCTGCTACTGCTCCATCCAATCATGAATATGCTCGGGTACAAACTTGGCCCGAAAGAGCCTCACGAACTCGTCCCAAGCAACATCAACCGCGCCGTCCTCAAACCGTGTACGTAGTAATGAAGCCCACCATACATTAGCTCTTTCCTGAAGTACACCGTTCATAAGCACCATCTACACACATTTAACTTAATAAATCATACAAACATACAAAACTAACACATACCTGAAGCATGTAAGTGGCTAAAGTAACCTTATCCTCATCTGCACACCTAATAGCTCAGAAGATCTTTTCAATCTCCCTCATCCAACTCTCGGCTAGCAATGGATCGCTCTCCCCCTTAAAAGAGGGTGGCAGCATCCTCTTGAATCTTTCCATGATGGAAGGTCCACCATGGTCATGAGCTGGGACTTGAGCCTGCTACAGTACACAACAAGCAATACACAATCAACATAATATCACATAATTAAAATAAAATAGACTTTTAATTGTTTTGCCATTCTAACCTGAGCCTCCAACTGGGCTTGGAGTGCAGCCTGAGTGTGAGCCTGCGTCTGCATGGCCTGCACAAGACCTTGCATGAACACTCCATAGTCCACAGGCGGCGGTGGGGGAAGCACAGGACCCTGCGGTGCTGGGGCCTGCTGCTCCGCCCGCTCCTCACGTCTCGGCTCGTCCTCACGGGCCGGCGCTCCGCCACGCCTACCTCTCGAAGCCATGGCTGCAATAGATTTCAGCCACCATTAGAGCTACGTTAATTTATTTCATAACCATTTTCTTATCTATTTTCATTCATGATTAATCAATTCTACACATGTGGACATTCCTATGTAGACTTAGCATGTAATGGGGATGATGACTTATATATATTCATGTGCAATCTCAACCAGTCGCTCTGATACCAATCCCTGTGACGACCCTCATTATACCGGTACGGTTATACCAACCGACGTCGGTATAGTGAACGTTATCACAGTTGGTCATTTACCCAACAATAACATACGATTGAGATGCTCATAAATATAAATACAGAGTAGCGGAAACAAAAGAACTACTTGTCTTCATTTCATCATCCACATTTAACCTACATGATTCAAAGACAATTAAAGATAACTAAAGTCCACAAAATTTAAAGTGCTAAAAATCAAATTACATAGCTTGTTCACCATTTACATAATAGTTTCATTACAATGCCTCAATTACATACAATGAAAGCAAAATGTCACGATGACGACTCCACCAGGCTACTCGCCACGCTCGGAGTCACTCTGCACGGTCTCCTCTAACGAAGTAGGGTCACCAACTAAACCTGTACGCCGAAGCAAGGAATGAGTCTAAAAGACTCAGCAATTAACACCACACATATCATACATGCATTTATCACAGTAGGTTTTTCATTCCAATTTACAAAGTAAAACATATAACATGCTTGAACGTTTATAAGAGACAACCTATCATGACAATTCGACAAAATTGTAAAACAGTTGGTACATGATTTAAGACATTCCAAAATAAACATCCTATCACATGCCTTCTACTCATGTAATCACATGAAAGCTACCTTTCAAATGAGGCTATAACAAGGAAGCAACTAAACATAGGGTTCTTGCATGCCTAAAAGGAAACATTCCTATCATGGTTTCTACACATTCTTGCACATGCCATTTATCATTTTATACACATTAAGGTTGCTGTTTTGACATACTTTAGAAATTCACATCCTATTGCATGAGAGCTACAATTCCAATTAATTACAACACGGTAGCAATTAAACATGGAATTGTTCACACATATGCAAGAAATGCTCCTAGCATGGATTCTACACATTTTTACACACATAAAATATTCTTATAAACACCTTTAGGTTGCTGTCATAACAAAATTTCACATTAACATATCATGGACCACAATTTCACAATTTAACATAATGGTTTCACATGTTTACACAAATACTCATTCACATAGTTCCCTTTTTACGCATTGCACATTTACACATATTCACACTACACAATTTACACATAATCACATTCACATTTCACAATTTAGTGCCGTGACACATAGTCCAAACCACCATTAGAAGGATACATCACATAACACATACACATAGACGTCACCTAGGCAATATAGTGACGACTCTTAGACTGCGCAGACCGGGAGAACAAGTCTCCACCCTAACTAGTGGTACTTGTCCACCTCCAGGATTTCATCCTAATGCCCTTAGGATCTTAACACATTGAACCTTCCCATGGGGACTTTTCCATGGTACGGTTCCACGACCCTCTATGGAAGCAGTGTCACACATGGCACACACTTTTACACATTACACATTTCGATTTTTAACACACATATTACACATGTCTTTACATTTTCTCACTTATTCACATGACTCTATTTTCCTAATCATGATACTACTGTTGACAGACTTTAAACATTCAATACCTTACACTAATCAGGCTGAACAATGCCTAATCAAACCACATTCATGATAACATGCATTAATCATTCGTTTTCACATGGAAATCTCATAATACCACTTTCTATTATCCAAATCACATGAAAATTTAAGCACACACTGTTTGCAGGTTTATGACCACACATGCAAATTTCCAGAATTTTCTGAGTCATATTACATTTACAGAAATTAAAACATTCAATTGCATGCCATTCATAATTCAATTTATCATGGAACATAGCATGAATATCCAGTTTGACAGTTCACAGCCCTGAACCTAACATACACATCATTTCAGGAATTTTCCCCGGATTTATAGCACATCACATGATTTACTGTAAATTTTACAAATCCTACGCAGGTTTTCTATTTTAAAAAAGAAATTTCAGTAAATCACATGCTCTTAGAAAAATTCCGAAATTTGCAGCGCATAGACTGACACATACATACATGGTTTATAAAAATTTGGGCACTCGAATTCTTCACGGATCATGTGAACAGTAGATAGATATGTACAACCATTTCTTCCAACATGTATTTTAATGAAACTAATAACTCCTACCATCCACAAATGCACAAGAAATTTCCCACACATCACTGTATCTATTTACGTAACATACAACAATTACTTTATATCCTCATGCAAAAACACTTCGAAAAATTAATCATATACAAGGGAGAACAGCTCACTGTTCTGCCCTGAAGAACTTAACGGCACAGTCTGGCCGTTAATAGAGCTTAACGGCAACATCGCTGGCCGTTAATTGAAGATCTTAACGGCAAGAGGTCTTGCCGTCAAGTTCAGGTCTGTGCAAAACACAGACCCGAGCTCCAAAAGAAGGAGAAATATGGAGATCCAGAACACGAAGAAAATCTGTAAAAATGGTAAAACCCTACTAGACACCTACATGAACGAAGTGAATGGGTTACTTGCCTCTAATTAAATCTTCGAAGGGATCTAAGTTGCTATTGAAGCTCTCCTTGGGCAGTCCCAAGAAGCCTCCACAAGTTCCTTCCTCCTGGTTCTCAGTCGATGCAAGCTTCAGTCCAGTGTTGGGGAAGCCTTCCCCAAGGTCCAGACTCCCTCCTAGTAGCAGTGGATCGCCGGAAGAAGCCTTCAGTCACCGGATTCAAGCTTGCCAAGTTCAGTTTTCCTCCAGTTTTGAGCTAGGGTTTCTCTCTTTGCAAAGAGTCAAGAGAGGCTTTTCTGGTGCAGAAAGGGTTTAGTTTATAGGTGAGGGGTTTGGGGAACCCCGAAGAGGTGATGGGATGGCCTGATAGCTGTTGGGGACTTCTCCCCAATGGCTGGGCTTGCTTGCCCCCAGAATTCCGGAGTCTGCAACGCATGCAGGTCAGAGATATTAATGTCCACATCCATGGACGTTGACTCAAGCATTGGCATCCATCAAGGTGGACGCTGACTCATCATGGACGTCCATCCATGTTGACGCCAACTTGGCCCTTCGGACAGAACTTAAAACATGCAGAAACCATGCTTAACGTATTCATATATATACATGCCATATATATACTATCATGTACACACTACCACCATGCAATTCATACACTATTTACAACTAATTATACACATGCACACATAAGTATAACTAGTTAATACGTACGTAGATATGTACATTCTATGCATACACAAGCATGAATTATTTACACGAAATAAAATAATACAACAAAATTCGAGGGTCTTACAAATCATCTAGAAATACATCTGCAAATTCCCTAACTACTGGAATTGCCTCTACTGATTTACCAGTCTCAACCAAGCTCACAGAAGCTAAATAAGCTACACATCCCGCATTTAACAATTTATATAGCTCTAATTGCTGAAATTATAATCTTGGAGGTATAGAAAGGCATATCTTGAAATTCAAACACTACTCCACCAGGTGACAAAACCTGATTCTTTTCTTTCTACAATCTACCATAGCTCTATAGGCCTTAAGCGAATCCATACCCAGGATGATATCATAATCTCTCAATTGCAAAGCATATAATCTCCCTAGCATCTGATTTCCTTGAATCACAATAGGGGCCTCATCTACATAATAGGAGGTGAGCATAAACTCACCCGAGGGAACCTCTACTACTAACTCACACAATTTCTCTTCTAGTGGATGCACCATACAATCCAAAAACTCCTCGAAAATAAAAGAATGAGAAGCACCCGGATCAAATAAAACTCTTGCTGAAAAATCATAGATGGGTAATATACCTTCTATCAGATTTGACGCCTCTGCCTGGGCTCGGGTGATAGCCATAACCCGGCCTCTACCTCGCTGATGCAGTGCTCTCCTACCACGACCTGCTGGTTGCTGCTGGGACTGCTGCTGCTGTACTCCTTTACCCTACCCATACTCTCGAGGATAGGGGCAATTGCCGATCAAATGCCCCAGCTGATCACAATTATAACACTTGTATCCTAATGGAACAGTAGGCTGCCTAGCGGTGATCTGGTGCGACTCCTCCACCTCTGGCCTGTAGCCACGCCCCTGCTAAAACATTTGCTGGTGACCTCCTCTTCCTCCTCGACCTTGGAATACCTTCTTCAACTTTTGTCCCCACTTACTGAAACCTGAGGGAGATGCTCCAGCTGGCGCCTTTCCTTTACTAATTCTCGTGGATTGCTGTGGTAGCCGAAAACTACCTGAACCTGACTCTCCTGCCTACCGAGTCTGAACGGACCTCTCTAGTGTAGCTGCCCTCTGGGCTGCCTCTTCCACAGTCTTGCACATCAGCGGTATCACCGCATTCTGCAACTCTGCCGTCAAGCCTCGGATAAAATACTCGACCATCATAGCATTATCTGATACAACATAGGGTGCATATCGACTGAGTGCCATACCCCAAGGTACAAGATGCATACCCCGAGGTACAACAGGAAAAGAAACTACACTACTGGAGGCGTCGGCCCAACACCGCTGCGATGCGGCTCTGAACTGGAAGATGGTAGGGAAACCTCCTGCTCTCCTTCACCTGTAGGGAGTAGGGGTGAGCCTCGCAAGTCACTGGCTCAGTAGGGAAACTCCCCCAAACCGAGTAAACTAAACTCAAGTACGTAAGCAGGAAGCTACGCCAGCAATTTATAGAGTAAACTAAACAAGATATCAAAGCTGTAAATACCACTTACCACTTGCCGTTAACACAAACCGATTTAAATAAGTAAATGGCAAAACCACAATTCGGTATACGGGGTAAAGTAGAGACCGCCACACTCGAGCCACGTAGATTGGTTCGCGACACCAGCAACTGACTCGGACAAACCACATAGGTCTACCTCTCAGCCTCGTAGCCACGAACGTAAGGTCCAGCTGCCGCTCCACGAGAACAAGTCAAACAACTATGGAGACCAACCAACACCACAACCACGGACCACACTGCTGCGGGCCCGTGCCTAGCAACTTTAGGGACTATGGCCTGAGCTCCCTAGAGTGAGGCACTGGTAACAGGACTAGTTGGGGACCAGTGATGTCTACTGGTGTCCGTACCCCCAACTACAAGCGCGCTACAAGCAACAAAACAACAAACTCACACAAGTCGCTGTTCCACTATCGTCTTTCCCTCAGCCGGACTTACAACTCAAGCTAAGGAGTGAGGGTGTCCAGAACAGATGACACAGACCTCGACGGTACAACACAAGTACCGGGACAAGCCCCGAGCACAAGCCTGGCTCACACAGAACCTGGGGCACCCAACTGAAGAGGTATCCATAGTAGGCGTCGTACTACTCGCCACGCACACGCAAACCACGTGAAACCTCACGTCAACCACGTGAACACCGTACACTGACCGGGTGGACAACACACCAGTCATGTGTACCACTTGCTAATCTCGAAAACACGCTCCCAGAGCGCAACAGGTGCCATTGCACCGCTCTTACTTGCCATGCTCAATAAATAACAATTATCAGATAATTTTACCTTTGAAACCATGAACAACAAGACCTCTCGACTGAGGTCCCAACATAGGCTAGTGTTGCCTTAAGAACGCGACACCCCGATATATCGCGTACAAAACATGAATGCGACGGGTCGGCCTGTCGTGTTCTAAACGCAACAGGGGGTTCTGTCACCTTCACAGGAGAAACCCTAATCTGGGGAAACCCTCTCTGGATTACCATTCCAAACCATGCAAACCTTGTTTAATTCTCATTTTTCATGCTTTAATGGATACCCTAGCATGGTAACTACTATTCTAAACATTAAAAACCAAACACACATGCACCCCACGCAATCACACGGTGTAAAATGGGAAGAATTCCCCTACCTTCACGAAGAATGTGAAGAACAACGAATACCCGGCATTTCCCTCGCTCCACGCAAGGTCCTCGCAGCGAGAACATGCCAAACGCACCCCAAATCCACCAAAATGCCCCGAGAATCACCACAGCTTCCTCCCCCTGGCTGAGCAGAACTGGTTGCAGCTCTGCTTGGCCAGAGAAGGTTAAAAACGCTTAGCGATTGGGGACGCGACATACCCCCCTGTCGCGACCTGAACGCGACATACCCCCCTGTCGCGACCTGAACGCGACGGACTAGGGTGTCTCCTTCCTAAAACTGATGTTTGCATGCCGCTCAGCGCGCGACACGCGGCGCGCATGCAAACGACAACCACCCAACGGCGGTCACAAGAATGCGACATGCAAGACCGTCTCATTCAGAACGCGATGTCCCTCACTGTCGCGTTCACAGACAGTGAACAGGTTGTTATTTTGGGCCCAGCCTGCCGGCCCACAAACACCCCAAAACCTGCACACACTCAGGAAACACACCACATTGGCCACACACTGGCCACCACAACTACCAAACGAGGGATCCACAAGGATCCGAAAGACGATCCACAAGGATCCGAAAAACGCACGACGTTACATAAAGACTCTTCTTCGGTCGATAGATCAAGTGCCCATGGCACTTTTGAGACTTTTTTAATAATTGGGCTCTCTAAAGGTCTGTTTGATAACTCTTATTACATATCTATTGTCTGAAGCGTTTAGACATTATATTTTTAGACTGTTTGGTAAAACATAGTAATAGATGTCTAAAAAGATATCTTATATCTTAAATTGTCTCTTAAAAAAAAGTGAGGCGATGACACTTTTTTTTTTAAGACAATCTTCTAGAGCGCCATCCTTGGTGCGCTGCGTCGTCTCCTCGATCTCCTTATCCACCTCATCATCCTCCCCCTCGCTCCTGCCACCCTCCCCCACGACGACCTTCGGAAGGAGGTCCCCGTGCTGCGAGTACACGATCTTGGAGGTGTTCTCGTTCTGTCGCACGACGGCGTCGAATCGGACCTTGCCCTGGGCGTCGACGGTGAGAGCAGGATCTTGGAGCCGCCCTTCTCGTCCAGCCGGCCCATGCCCAGAGGGTATTGCGCCACATGGATCTCCGGGAAGGCGCCGCCGTCGCCGAAGTTCCCGGGCTTGCGGGGGACGAAGCTGGACCGCTTCCCGTAGGGCGGCACGGGGTTCGGCTGCGAGGAGGCAGGGAGGCCTCCGTCATCCGCAGCGGGGCCGCTGTACCGTTCCTTGAACCAAGGATCCTTGCTGTGGTCGTAGAAGGATGCCGAGGCCGATTTCGCCGGAGGTAGTATGTCCTTAAGCGTCGCCATGGTAGCTTCGCCAAGTGACTGCTATGAGGGTTTCTTCCCTCGTCTGATCCAGAGATTTGCAGGCGAAGAAGGACGCGGCAACGGCGAATTGAAGAGGAAAAGGGAAAGATGTTTAGAGAGAGAGAGAGAGAAGGGTTTGGTTTGTCGGTGCCTGGGTGGGGATGGGGATGGTGGCGGCAGCGGCGTATTGTAGAGGAAAAAGGGAAAGATGTTTAGAGAGAGAGAGAGAGAAGGGTTTGTTTTGTGGGTGCCTGGGTGGGGGTGGGTATGGTGGCATCAGCGGCGTATTGAAGAGGAAAAAGGGAAAGATGTTTAGAGAGAGAGAGAGAGAGAAAGAGGTTTGTTTTTAAGTATGTAAGAGTATTTATGTAATATATAAATTTAAGAATTTATATGTGAATATAGGATAGTTGAGAGATGTATATATAAAATTATAGGAATTAAAAAATAAATTTAGACATATTTTTAAACATAAAAATATTTATGTGAAATAATATATTAATTCAGATGTCATTTAAGTTGGTTATCAAATAACTCTTAATAGAAGTCTAATTTATTTTAAGTACTTATTGAATTACAGATTTAGATAATAGATAAAAAATTAGACTTCAGACATTTTAAATAAGTGTTATCAAACACCACTTAAGGCAAGCCCCTATTTAATAACTGAGCTTCCCCCTATTGGATCAGGCTTTAGTAATTGGGCCTTACGATGTGACTAGAGGGCCGAATGTACCCCTATCCACTAGCACCTTTCTACTCCCGAGCTAAGGAATTTGGCTCCGCGAGTATATATGTTCAGGGTGAAAGAGATGCATGCCCTGCAAAGTAGAAGCCAAGAAGGGGCAATCTGTAGACACCCGATTATGACTAATGGGTTGGACCACATTCTTGCTATCTTAGTGGGCCCCTAATTGGTCACTCACCTTGAGCCCATTATTTGCCTTGATTTGAGCCCATTAATCCATTAAAAATACCTTGAAATCCCGAAATCAATCACTTGCAAGAGTCCTTAAAGGATTTAACTCCTATTTTAGCATGTGGTTGAAGAGAATAATCCAAAATATTTCGGATTCCTTGTCGCGACGCATCGTGGCGCCGCGACTTTAGACGCGACGGGTTAGGCCGCCGCGACAGCCCATGCATTATCCATGCACGTGGGCAATGCTGTTGCGACCCCCCGCACCGTCGCGTCTCTAGTCGCGACCCCGCGATCTGACGCGACAAGGACCGAGATCTCTGGCCTCCATAACCACATCCTATTTATCCTCCCATGCACCTTGACTTGGTCCAAGGGGTTTATCCCGACCCCTTGAGCACTTTTCGGCCCTAGGGACTCTCCTAAGCTCCCCTAAGGACTCTACATCCGATTTTGATAGAGCTTTATCCCCCATTTTTAATTTCCACATTTTTTGAGGAGATAATACCCAATTTTCTCACTCCAAGCTCTATATAAGCATGACCCCTCCCAATGGACGGGAGAGAGCCTGATAGTCACCCCGAAGGGCATCGAAGATCCAAATAGACTAGTGCACTTGATACCTACTCATTGGATGAGGATTACTAATCTCATTAGTCCTCAATGTGGTGACATGAAGGTACATGTACTGGTGCTCATGACATGAATGAATTTACTAAACTGACCCAACCCAGAATCCCTGAATGGTAATCATATTAGCTATCAATTAGGGTATTCTTTAGTCACAGTAATATGGTTGGATCCATGACCAATGTCATCAAAGATGTCTTGCTTAAGGACTATTGGGTATTTGATTGCTAACTTATGAATCCCAAATCTGAGGTTCTATACAATTAGTTATTTGAACTCAATGGAAATCTTACGAAGGTAATTGTGTGGATAACATGGGATCATTCACTCTCAGTATGAATCTAGATAGAGAATGCCCTATGGATTTGTACTCAGAAACCTCTGGTCAGGGTATGAGAGTTCACCATGAAAAGTACTTTTCTAGTGAGCGAAATTGTGAGTACAAGGTTCCATTAAGTTAAACATATTAAAGTTTAATATATGACCGTACCCTATTCCGACTTGGGGCATTATGTGAATGAGGATCTATAGCTATGCAACATATGTGGACAGAAATGTTACATGATGGGTTGCATATCCTTTATGTCTCTTGAGATCACAAAGCATTGCTTGGTGCTTCTTGTGATTAGAAAACTTGTTAAATCGATTATGAGATAATGGATTGTGATAATTAAGTTGAAAACGAGTTCTTAACTTAATAGGCTCGAAAACCTGGCACATGGGCCTAGAGGGTCACACATAATAGAATTTTGGTTAGATTGGGTAAACTGGTTATTATAGTCATTTATTGGGTTTCTGTGAGAAATGTTAAAGTCTATCAATATATCATATTGGCTCTTGGATGGGCCAAGCAACCAGGCCAGATCTAGCCATCGCCCCTCCTCTCTTCTCCATCCTTGGTGCGCATTTAGATGGTGGAGCTTAAATTGGGATGCCACCTGGAGACCATGGAGGAGAATCTGTCTGTGATCAGAGCTCGTTTAGATACATCTATAGGTTGGATGCTTGAATGGCTCATGACCCCAAGAACGATTGCTCATCTGTCTCTATCTGTATGGGAGTTTCACAACCCTACAAAGATGAAAAATAGTTCTCTCTGTGGATTTTTCTATTTATTATTCGATTTCAAAATTCTAACAACGATGCATTTGAAAAGATCTTGCTTTTGTTGCTGCACCTATCGATACCTTACAGTGGATAGAGGAAGGATTGGACCTCTCAATTTTTTAGCCACTTGAATAGCCTTTCCTATGGCGGCGATGTCATTTTGTGGGCTTTGCTAGTTTGCTTTAGGTACGATGGGTGACATCGCTCATCACACTTTTCTTCATAGAATGATCGCAACATCACCATACAGACACTGCCATTCCCCCCATGCTTTTTCGAGGTTAAGATGCTGTAATTACACATCATACACTTTGATACCTACTTCTAGCATCGCCATGTAGACACCTACATTCCCCTCACACTTTTTCGAGGTTAAGATGATGTAATTACGCATCATACGCCTCGATACCTACTTCTAGCATCGCCATGTAGACACTGCCATTCCCCTTACACTTTTTTGAGGTTAAGGTGCTGTAATTACACATCTTATGCCTTGATGCCTACTTCTCCTTAATCGCAGTGCTGACTTTTCAACTTTCAAGGAGGCGGGACTTTTTGAAAAATCCCTTCATCTTTTGAGAAATAAATACCTCGCTCTGGGTCCCTTGGGTGCACTTTTACGTGCTTCCTCGCTTTGGCTTTAGCTTTCGCGTGCTTCAGCTTTTGCTCTCGTTCCTTCAATGATTCTGTTGTCAAGCTCTTGCATAGGGCCTTTTTATTTCAGTGAGTCCTCACATGACTTACAGGAACTTTGAGATTGCTACTAAAATTGTTGCTTTTGGATCTTCTTTGCTTATGCGCTTTGTTTACCTCCTTCGCATTCGAGATCTTATTCCCTCACTGGTTCAAAATCATCCGTTCTCTTGTTTTCTTTCTCTATTGTGGTCCTTTCGAGTCGTATTATTCCTCTAAATCTTCCCCCTCCATGGTGTAGACACCCGATTATGACTAATGGGTTGGACCACATTTCTTGCTATCTTAGTGGGCCCCTAATTGGTCACTCACCTTGAGCCCATTATTTGCCTTGATTTGAGCCCATTAATCCATTAAAAATACCTTGAAATCCCGAAATCAATCACTTGAAAGAGTCCTTAGAGGATTTGACTCCTATTTTAGCATGTGGTTGAAGAGAATAATCCAAAATATTTCGGATTCCTTGTCGCGACGCATCGTGGCGCCGCGACTCTAGTCGCGACGGGTTAGGCCGCCGCGACAGCCCATGCATTATCCATGCACGTGGGCAATGCTGTCGCGACCCCGCACCGTCGCGTCTCTAGTCGCGACCCCGCGATCTGACGCGACAAGGACCGAGATCTCTGGCCTCCATAACCACATCCTATTTATCCTCCCATGCACCTTGACTTGGTCCAAGGGGTTTATCCCGACCCCTTGAGCACTTTTTCGGCCCTAGGGACTCTCCTAAGCTCCCCTAAGGACTCTACATCCGATTTTGATAGAGCTTTATCCCCCATTTTTAATTTCCACATCTTTTTGAGGAGATAATACCCAATTTTCTCACTCCAAGCTCTATATAAGCATGACCCCTCCCAATGGACGGGAGAGAGCCTGATAGTCACCCCGAAGGGCTGCCAAAATCTCCTCTGAACAAGACTTAGCCACGCAGCCATTCATTCCACTCATTTCCCTTCACTTTCCACTCCTCACAACTCCTTCATTTCACCATCAATGGAGCGAGGAACGTGAAGAGGGCGACTTCAGCAACCTCCTGGATCTCTTGGCACATCGTTGGAGCTGCATCCACGCCAGGAAGTCGCCCTAATGGGGCTCATCATCCCTTCTCTCCCTCTTTTCTATTTCTACATGCATTTTTATGTTCTTTTTAAGTAGAGCACATTTATCATCCACCCACGTTTTCCCACACCCACAGGGGTTTAAAATCACCCCAGGTGCGTTCCCACCATGATCCTCCGTCTCATTTCATCTTTTGGAATAGATACTACACTTTACATGTTCTAATAGGGTCTTTTCTTTGTGTTTTCTTTTGATTGGCAGGCAAGCAAACAAGGTCTACGAGAAGCTCTGGTACTCTGGCCGGCTGGAGGACTAGAAGAAGGTCACTACAACAAATCTCCCGCAATCAGAGAACGCGACGGCCTTGGGTGACGCGACATAGACGCGTCGGTTTCCACTGACGCGATACGAGAAGACGCGGCGGCCATGACGACCGCGACACCAGGTCAGTCTTCCTGTTCTCTTCCTTTTTCCTAGTTTAAGTTAGCCGTTGTCTTTCACATCATTAGGCAACTTATCTAGGTGGCGATCACTTTCCTATTTTCCATGCCATCATATTTGATATTCATGTCCGTGTCGAGGGGAAGCACAATCCCTGTGATTACACCTTTTGGCGATCACGGTGGGACCTTCATTGCCACCCTCGTAGATTTTGATTGATTGCTTGCCACGTTTCCTTGTTTGTATATCGTTATAGTGTCTTGTTAGGGTTTTGTTCTTCATTCCCTGCACTTTTTCCCGCTCTGTCATTGTCGCGACCGATCGCGGTGTCGCGACAGGGTCGCGTCGCAGAAGGGGGACGCGTCATCAGGTCAGTGCTTCCTCTTCCCTATGTCCTCCTTGTTCGATGCCCATGAGACCATGCGTTGTTCTTAAAGTGCCTAGATCATGTTTGCTCATGTTTCTGTCCAATAGTATCCTGTTAGGGTTCGGATTTTCCGTTTAGTTTCATCTGTAAGTTTTCAGTTCCTGTCGCGGTCGATGAAGCGGACGCGACAAGGTCGCGGTTGGGACAGGCGACGCGTTAACAGGTTTGCTTTGTATGTTATTGCTTTCATCCAGATATCGGTTTCTGTCTGCTCCCTGATCCATGTTGTATCATTATAGTTTCTCTTGGTGTTCCTTAGTTTGGTAAGTTAGTCTGTTTGAATTGGGTTGGTGACTCAGTGTGTTTTCGGGCCTCTGTCCTTATCGCGGCAGCCCGCCTGTCGCGATAGGGTCGCGACGTATCTGGCCGTCGCGACTCTACCCGAGGACTTCTTTTGTCACCCTGTTTGCTCCTCATCTCCATGCTTGCATACATTTAGTCCCGTGCATACGTTGTTCATCCCATTTGATTAGATTCCCCCTTGGTTGAGTGAGTCCTCTCACCTACGAGCACTCGTAGGCTGACTCGGGCCCGCCTTCCGAGGACCTCCGTAAGTCCCCGTGGCCGTACGCACGTTGCGGTTCGCCGGGCTGGTTGTACCTGTTGTATCCATAGTTTGAACTACCCCGCGTGAGTGTGTACCATCCTTAGTCATACCGGAGCACTTGAGTCCATTCCAATCAGGGACCGCATGACCGAGTGACATCTCTTTAATCAATTCACTTAAAAGGTCAAGTTCGAATCATAAGAAATTTGCGTGGTAAGCATGACAACTTGAGTGCTCTGATCCCCTTCTTCTCTCTGTCTTTCTTGCCGTGATAGAGTTTAGGTGTGTGCCCCCCAATTTGGCTGGAGGGTGTATGCGTCATTGTTTAGGGAGATCGAGTCAGTCCCCTCCAATCCTCGTGCTCTATCATAATCCCCTCTTCGACATGGACCAATTTCGCGTCCTTGCCGACGATGCCCTCCCCCTTGGTCTGCTCGAGGAAGTGGCCCAACCTTCTATGGCCACTCTCCCGGGGCATATCCAACCTCCCTCCATTACTGGGATCCAATCCCGTCCTCCTTCTCCTCCCGGGGATGATGACCCCCACTCTCAGTTCAGCCAGCTCCTTCCTCACCTCACTCCGGACCAAGTCCGAGAGTTCATAGCTGCTGCCAAGGGGAAGCAACCTCTATCTCCCCGGGGTCAAGACCCAGCCCGACCGGCGGAATCCTCCGTCCGCGTCGCTTCAGCCCCCCACCTTTCTTCATCTGGGGCAGACCCTACGCCTCTCCGCCCTCGAGCCATTCACTTTTCAGAACCAAGCTACCTCCCCCCACGAGAGGTTCGGCCTCGGTCTCCTCCCACTACATATTACACGGCCGAACCAGCTCCGCTCCCTCGCGAGAGGTCTCACTCCTTCGAGCAGCCACGCTCCCTTGTCCCAACGCATCAGATCCATTCTCCTTCCGATTTCTTGGCGGAGTGGACGAGTATGAAAAAGGAGCTTCATGACCTCCGGAGGCAAATTGATCCTCGGAAGGTGGCTGACATTGCCCTCCCGTCCTTCCAATACCTCCGGGTGCCTCCCCAGTCCGAACTCCCTGTATATCGTCGATACTCTGGGGTAGGGGACCCCTATGTTCATCTGAAGGACTTTGTCTATGAATCGGCACCACACAAATATGATCGCCATCTCATGGCATATCTGTTCAGGAAATCGCTAGATGGTCCCGCCTTGGAGTGGTTCTATTCGTTGCCTCCCGAGGAAGCAGAGGATTTCCGAATTGTCCAAGAAAGATTTCTGCAGCAATTCCAAGACCGGGTGGGACCCGAATACTCTTTCGTGGATTTAGTGGCCGAGAAAATGAAGCCAGAAGAAGATTTCTCCACCTATGCTGACCGATGGCGTTCATTGGCCGCCAAAGTCCGTTGCCCAATGCCTGAGGAGGAGAAGGTGAAGCTGTTGATTTCCAACGCCACACCCGCCTACCGAGCTATTCTGGCCATGAACGACATCTCTACCATGCACCAATTGTATAGTCGAGCCCGTTTCATCCAAACCCAACTCAAAGACTCACCTATACATTCCATGTTCGAAACCCCCAAGGCCCGTTATGCCAAGAAGCCGCAAGGCCCAGTCACCGAGGGGATTCAGACCAATGAACAAGTAGGTGCTGTCAGCAACCCCCAAGGCCCAGTAGGTAGGTCCCCCTATACCCAACAAGCCCAACAATCCTGGAACAACAACAATAGGCAACCACCTCCCCAAGGGCAAAATCCTCCTCAAGACCAGCGCCAATACTCCCAAGTCCCTCCACCACAAAATGGCTATGCACCCAGGAAACCCAATGGGCCCAAGAGAACCCAATACCCTCCATTGCCTGAATCTCTAGCTGATGTCTTTGCAGCCCTCATGTCCCTAAACGCTTTAAGACTCCCTCCTGAGAAGGCGAACTGAAATATGGCGGTTGATCAAACAAAGTATTGCGTCTATCATCGTCATCCGGGCCACAATGTGTCTGACTGCTTCCAATTCCGGGACATGATATACGATCTCCATGAGCAAAATCAGATTGATTGGACAGAAATGAAAAGGTTGATCCAAACTCTGAGGGACCAACAAGGCCAGAGGCAACAGCAGCAGCAACAGAGGCGACAGCAGCCGCAACAACAACAACAACAACAACAACACAACACAGCAATACCAGCCCTTCCAGCAGCAACATCAGCAATACCAGCAACACCAGCAACAGCAGCAACAGCAGCAGCCGCAGCAACTGGCAAATGATCTAGGCATAGTCCGTAATCCCATGCCACAACATCAACCCGCTCCGAACCCTCAACCAATTCCGCCGCCTCCTCCGCCTGCGCATGTTAACCCCGTTGTCCACCATGCACCACCAGGAGCCCAGTGGGTCTTCGATGACGATCATGAGGTAGGCCAACTCCTGGCCATTTCTCACGTCACGCCCACTGCTCCCACACCTATATCCGCCACGCCTCCTTCCTTTACACCCCATGTTGCCACCATCACCTCACCATCCTATTTCCCGTCACCTCACCCATCATTCCTCCACCAAACAACACCCCCTTCTCCCCTATGCCAGCACCTCTACTAGCCAACCCCTCTATCCTCGACACCACAGCCTCTCCACTCCACCATAACCTTGCCCTCCGGAGCGGGCGAATGTTTCATCGGATGTATCCTAACACATCCATGCCAATGTCAGGTCAACAAACCAACAACCAGCAGCAGCAAGATACAGAAGAGATTGATCCGGCACCGGGAACCCAATATGACATCTTAAAGCACCTCGATCAGACTCCCGCCAAGATCTCCATATTGGAGCTCATTAAGAGGTCACAGACTCATCAAGACGCTCTCAGAACTTTCTTGCAAAGAGTCATGGTCAGCGAGGACATGAATCCAGACAACCTGCCCTCAGTGCTCTCCATAGTGAACAGAGGACCCACCATTACCTTCTCTGATGGCGAGTTGGCCGCCCCCGAAGCCAGGAAAATGCCCCTGTGTGTGACACTTACCATAAACAAGGTGGCAATCGATGCGGCTCTGGTGGACACGGGAGCCTCCATTAATGTATGTCCACTAAGCACTCTTAGAGCCTGCAACATATCGGAACGTCAATTGCAGCCCACGCCTACCACTATTGCTGCATATGACAATTCGCGGCGTGCCTGCCATGGGGTCATCACTCTGCAAGCTGAATTAGGCCCTCTCGTCATGTCTGTGGAATTCTATGTGCTGAACATTGATCACACCTACAAGGCCATTCTAGGGCGCCCGTGGATTGAATCATTAGGGGCAGTACCCTCTACAGCGCATCAATGCCTGAAGTTTCCTTTCCAAGGAAGGATAGTCAAGGTCAAAAGTGTGACCACAACACATACGGTCGAAGCCGTTGAGAGAGTGCTGCCATCAGTATGGCCGTCCAATAAGCCCATAATGTCAGTACTTGATGTTAACTACACTTGGGCCTATACTTTCTCTTCAAATCGTCCAATTGGGTCTCCTCCTGTGATGGCAGTCAAGAAGGATGTGAGCAAGAATACAAAGGGGTGGGACATTATGTTCAGACTGGGTTATCAATCAGGGAGAGGCCTGGGTGCTCATCTCCAAGGGCAGACCAAGACTGTGGCCACCGCCAAGAAGTTCACAAAGCGTGGCCTCGGATATTCAGAATGGGCTGCATTTCTACCCTCCTCACAGTCGGATCATGGTCCACTCACTTGGTCCCTATATGAGCACTTCGTCAAGGGGCCCATCCAACCCGGGTACAACACCACAACAGAAGCCTCAAGGTCAGCTTATCAAGTTTTAGAAGAGCAGCGGCCCAGCAAGAAGAAAAGGGCTGAAGAGGAAACTGAAAATCCAGACCAAGACGATGTCATCTCGTCAGTCAGTGTTCTATTTGAAGAATCAGAGGCTGGGGCAGAACCGCCGGAATCAGAAGATCCCATCTCAGCAATGAACAGTCTCTTCGCTGAAGAAGACGTACCGCAAGTAGCAGCACTATCAACTGCAGTAACCACCGCCAGGCGACAGTTGCCCGGATTTGGTGAGGAAAGCCAGTCAGATCGTTTACCCCCGCTCATACAGGAATTCTGGCCAGGGCCCTCCCGGCCTCCTACTCGTTTCATTTCATCCTTGCTCAATTTCAATGTTAGTTCCATCCCTTTGCCTCTCCCCTTCATTGTACAAATCTCACCCTCCGCCGTCGAGGCGTTCGTCCGTCCTTCACCCCGCTTCGTCATTTTCTTCAATGGTTCGGTCTTGTCTTTTACCGAAACCATTTAATTTCATGTAATCCCTTTCTAAAAAAAAATAAAAAAATAAAAAATAAAAATAAAAAAAATAATAATATAGAAAATTAAAAATCCAATTTTTTTTTCCTCGTGCTCCTCATCTCGACGGCGATCCCCGTCACCCCCTCGTGCTCCTCATCTCGACGGCGATCCCCGTCACCCCCTCGCACTCCCGATCTCGACGGCGATCCCCGTCACCCCCCTTCCAGCTCCTGATTCCGACGGCGATCCCCGTCACCCCCCTTCCAACTCCTGATCTCGACGGCGATCCCCGTCACTTCCTTCTCCCGACGGCGATCCCCGTCACATCTGCTCCCCAATAGCCATCGTCGTCCTTTTCGCTCGCCTGGTGGTCAGCCATGACCATTCCGGGCAATTCGGGTGAGGGGCCTTCTGCTCCCCTACACCCCGATGCTGTTGCCGGCACCCTGAGCTGGGTGGCCTGCTCCCTCCTCCAGCCCCATCGGAGGATCTTCGCGGCCCCGCCGCACCCGTCTGTTTCCCTTCCAATAAACTTCTGGACGATTCTCCAGAATTCCCTGTTAATACCAATTCTAACTCAAGTTCAAGGGTAGTCGCTAGTAAGTCCCCGTCCCCGTCTAGGAAGAAGAAGGGTATGGCGTGCCCCATAGATACCTCTTAGACTAGTCCATAGATGTGGCGCTCTTCTAGCTGTCGAAGAGTTCGTCAAAGAGGCGGTAGTTCTGAACTTAGAGGAGATGCCGATAGAGGAAGGGCTAGACGACGGCTTTGGGATATATGAAATCGTAGCCGAAGAAGACCCACTAGATGAAAATGGTGTTGAGATAGAGGATGCTGCTGAGGCGTATGCTAGTGGTATGAGGAGATTCGATGAACCTACCTCAGCAGTCGACGAACCTACCAAGGAGGTGAATGTGGGAACGCAAGAGGACCCCAGGCTCTTGACCATAGCATCTGGTCTCCCTCCCGAAGAAGAAGAAGTGCTCATAGAGGTTTTAAGGGAGTTCAAGGATTCTTTCGCCTGGTCCTATGATGACATGCCTGGCATTGACCCCGATTTGGTGGAGCATCGGTTAATTTTGAAACCAGGGGCAGTTGCCGTCAAACAAAAGCTAAGGAGGTTCCTCCCCCACATCGCTTTAAAGATGAAAGAGGAGATTGATAAGCTACACAAAGCCAAATTTATCCGTGTAGTCCTCTATCCTTTGTGGGTGGCCAACATCGTCCCGGTGATGAAGAAAGATGGAAGAGTGCGCATCTGCATAGATTTCCGGGATTTGAATAAGGCATGTCCTAAGGACGATTTCCCGCTACCTCATTTGGATGTTTTGATTGATAATACAGCAGGGTTCGAAACTCTATCATTCATGGATGGGTATTCCGGCTATAATCAAATTCGTCTAGCCCCGGAGGATCAGGAGAAGACCTCCTTCACCACCCCATGGGGAACATACTGCTATGTGGTCATGCCGTTTGGATTAAAGAATGCCGGCGCCACTTATCAAAGAGCAATGTTAGCTATCTTCCACGACATGATACATATTGATGTTGAGGTTTACGTGGATGATATCGTGGTGAAGTCGAGAACCCAGAGAGAGCATTCCTCCGTACTAGCCAAAGTTTTCCGTCGCGCACAAGAATATCAATTGAAGATGAATCCGAAGAAGTGCGTGTTTGGAGTTTCCTCGGGAAAATTATTAGGCTTCATAGTTAGTAAAGGGGGATTCAGATAGATCCGCACAAGGCCAAGGCAATTAATGAGATGCCTCCTCCTAAGAACATATCTGAACTTCGAGGATTGATTGGTCGGCTACAGTTCATAAGGAGATTCATATCTCAGCACTCTCAAAGATGTCGTCCTTTCTATGAATTGTTGAGAGGAGGAGTCAGTTTTGAATGGAATGATAAATGCCAAGAGGCCTTCGATGAGCTCAAAAGTTACCTTATGAATCCGCCCGTGCTTCAGGCGCCTATCCCTGGGAAACCCCTAATCCTATATCTGTCAACCGTTGAGGACTCCCTAGGAGCTGTCCTTGCTCAGCTTGATGAATCCGGCAAAGAAAGGGCAGTCTACTACCTATCTAGGCTATTCAATCCTTCCGAGCTCAAACTCACCACAATGGAGAAAACCTGTGCAGCGCTAGTTTGGGTAGTGCAGAAATTGAAGCACTACTTCCTAGCTCATAAGGTGAGTTTGATTTCTAGAATGGACCCTATTAGGTATCTCCTTGAGAAGCCAGTCCTCGCCGACAGATTGGCTCGCTGGCAAAGTTTCCTCTCTCAGTTCGATATCTCCTTTATTGTTCAGAAAGCCATAAAAGGGTATGCCATTGCTGAGCACCTTGCTCACCTTCCTCTTCCTCATAGTGATACGGTTCAAGAGGATTTCCCGACGAAAACCTATCACTTGTCTCTCATGATCCCTTCTGGTCACTCCATTTCGATGGAGCTCTCAATTCTAGGGGACGGGGCATAGGTGCAGTCTTGCTCACCCCAGAAGGGATCACCATTCCTTTAGCTTACCAACTTCAGTTCTATGCCACCAACAACATCTCCGAGTATGAGGCTCTCTTGGCCGGTCTTAAGCTCGCCTACCTTTTAGGCGCGCGTCACCTTAAGATCATAGGAGACTCTCAGCTCGTCCTTCGGCAAGTTCTCTCTACCTATCGCACTCGTGACCCCAAGCTCAAGCCATATCAAGATCTGGTCACGCTCCTAGCCAAGCAATTCCGTCAACTCATCTACATTCATACTCCTCGCTCTCAGAACATTCTGGCCGATGCTCTGGCGTCGTTGGCTTCATCTCTCTCCTTCCCTCTCAGCCGTAGCGCTGAGACTATCACCGTTCAGAGATTAGAAGCTCCCTCAACTCAGGATCCTTGGTTCTCGAACCTTAGGAGCTCCCTAGTGTTGAAGGCAGAGAAGAAAGAAGCGAAGGAGTTGTTGCTTGTTGAATTAGGGGAATTGATGGAAGAAGAAAGCCCGTGGTATCGTGAGATTGAGCAGTTTTGCAAAGACGGCACCTTCCCAGAAGAAGCCGAAGCAGAAGATAGGCGAGCTATCCGTAGAGCGGCCTTAAAGTACACCCTCGTGGGTGAAGTTCTCTACAGACGCGCTCTAAATGGAATGCTCCTCAGATGTGTGACCGATGAAGAGGCTTGGAAGATAGTGGAAGGATCTCACTCCGGCGAATGCGGAGGGCATGTGAATGGTCAGATGTTAGCCAAAAAGATCCTTAGGCAGGGCTACTACTGGCCAACCTTAGAAGAAGACTGTGCCACCTACGTCCGTAGGTGTGTCAGATGCCAAATCCATGCCGATAAAATTCATGCTCCGTCTTCCTCTTTACATCCACTATCTTCTCCTTGGCCTTTCTCCATGTGGGCCTTTGATATCATTGGGCCTCTCGGTGATCCTAATGCTCAGATAAAGCAAAAGTCCTTCATCCTCACCGCTACTGAGTATTTCACCAAATGGGCCGAAGCGGAAGCGTTCGCAGAAATCAAAGGTTCGACCGTATGCAGATTCATCATGAAGAACATCATTGCGCGGTTTGGAGTACCTGGCAGCATCGTCACCGACAATGGACCCCAGTTCATATCACAAGACCTTCAAGACCTCTGTAAGAAGTTCAATATTTCTTTGCATCATTCGTCTCCTTATTATCCGCAGGGCAACGGCCAGGCCGAAGCCACAAACAAAACGCTTTTGAAAATCTTAAAGAAAACTTGTGAGTCTAATAAATTCGCGATTGGCCGGAAAAGCTAATTGAGGCTCTGTGGGCCTATCGCACCTCCATCCGCACACCTACAGGGCAAACCCCTTTCTCACTTACATATGGCATGGAAGCGGTATGTCCACACGAAATCCTCATCCCTTCGCTAAGAATTCAGTTGGACAAAGAACTTAATCCCGATGAACATCGGGAGGCGTTACTTACGCAACTGGAACTCTTAGACGAACGACGTCTAGCTGCAGCCGATCACGTGCTTTCGTATCAAAATAGACTCTCAAGGTCTTTTCAAAAGAAAGTGATTGAGCGTAAATTTCAGGAAGGAGACATGGTTTTGAAGCGAATTTTCATAAAGCCTGGAGGTCCAAGGTCAAAATTGTCTGCAAACTGGGAAGGGCCGTACGTCATCAAAGAAGTATACCCGGGAAACGCGTATAGGTTAGTTAATGCCGATGGTGATGAACTCTCTCATCCATGGAATGGGTTATATCTTAAAAGATTCTACCCCTGATCAAAATCTTTGGATAACAACACCAATTGATAAGTAGCCATTTGCCAAGTGTCTCGCTCCTTCTCATATTGACGAAATAATATTTATGTGCAATCACGTACTCAACATGGTAAACCTAAAGTCGTTGTTCCTCCATATACAGTGTTCTCACTTAGCCCTTGCTCAGGGAAACAAGAGGTCAATTCTCTCCCTATTCGGACAAGGTCTAGGGGCAAGGGGAAAGCTAACCTGTAAACCTGCAACGGTATAAACCATGTGTTTGAAGTCTCAAAAAGGGACGGGCAGTCCTAAGAAAAGCATATAGCACAAAAAAAAAATAAAGCGACGAAATGACAAAGTGAAGGGGCATGTTAAAGAGTGGCAGTACAGTTCCCCGCGGGACGCCCTTGAGCCCGGTCGCACGCATGCCCCGGACAAAAGAGAAAATACTGTGGCCCTAAAGTCCCTGGACAACAGATGAATAGCACATGTAACTTATTCGTTGCAAGTCTTACAAGTCAGCAACCCCAACCCCAAGATTAAGTCTTATCTCATTTACATTCTTCCTATCCCTCCTAAAATGACCAAAGAATCCATGCGCTTGGTCTGTGTTGGAACATTGTTGTCACAGGGACAAGAAAACTTGGCAAACCTAATATGAATATACGTTGCACATAAATCTTACTCGCCAAAGTGAGGTAGAGGTAAGGCCACGGTTGATCACTCAACATTAAGAGGTGTTGTTATCAAAAGATCCCCAAATCCAAAAAAAAAAAAAATCAAAAGTCCCAAAATCCAAAAAAAAATCAAAAGATCCCCAAAATCCAAAAAAAATCAAAAGATCCCCAAAATCAAAAAAAAATCAAAAGATCCCCAAAATCCAAAAAAAATCAAAATCCCCAAAATCCAAAAAATCAAAAAAAAATCCAAAAAAATCAAAAGATCCTCAAAATCACAAAAATATATATAGTTTTTTTTAGGCGTGTACATATTCCTTTTCTTTAGCATGCATTATTTTCATAGTCTTTTCGCCTATTTAATAAGGCTCGGCCCCTTGACAAATTGCGGAGTTGGCTTTTATCATGTTCTGTGCAAGGGGCCGAACCTAAGAACAGATCTAACTTGTTCTTCTAAGTGTGTGCAGGAACAGGAATTTTAAAGAGCAGAATATGACGTCGCGCTCAGATCTCTCTCTCTCGCTTGTTTGAATCTCGCCTCTCACTCGTGTCAATCACAAACCATTCATTCATCATAAACATTGGCATAAAAATAAAACTGCACTAAGGTATGAACAAGATGTACATCGATAAAAGGGGAGGTGGCTCACAAGACTCCTCACTGACCGCCACCACTCTCCCCGGATCCCTCTCTCCTATCTGGAGGTGGCAACATCTCGCCACCCCCTCTCCCCTCATGAGCACTACCCTCGCCCTGCCGGCGCCTCTCCTCCTCCTCGTTCATCCGCCTGCTGGAGGAACCTGCTAGGTACTGCCCGACGGAGGCGCCAGTCGCCCTGCTGACGCTCACGCCACTCCGACTCCGGCTGCGTGAACGGCCGATGTCTGTCACTATCTGCTGGAGGCTCCGCGCCAGCGTCTGCTGTGCTAGCAACTCTGCACGCAGTCGGGTGACCTCCTCCTGATCTCCGGGTGCCTCTGCACCCGCAGCGTCGCCAGCTCCTGGGTCATCTCCGCCACCCGTGCCTCAGCTGCCTCCGCCCGGGGCGCTGCTGGTCTCTCTCGCTCTGCAGCGTCATGGCGTGCTCATGGGTCACCTCCAAGTCTCTCTCCTGCACAACAAGTATTCATCAGCACCATTTGGAAATAATCAACTCAAAAGTTTAAATGAACTTACCCGCTCCTCCAGATGCCTCTGAGCCTCCTCGGCTCTCAGCACAGCTCCCGCCAGTCGAGCCTCCATGAGTGATGGAGACCCCCCTGCGCTCCGAGAGGAGGAAGCACCGCCTGCTCCGGCACCCCTCACTCTCTCCAGCTCACTCCGCTGCATGTAAAAGGCAGGTCAGTTTCAAAATCTTGCTTAAATTAAAGGGGGCTGAAAGGTGAACACAGTACTTACCAGCTCTGCCACCTGCCTCTGGGCTGCCTCCCGATCCTGCACCGCCGACTGGAGCAAGGCTCGGAGCGATGCGATCTCACCAGTCACATCCACCTGCAAGGAATTGTAAATCGTCAGTTTTAATCATCAATCCCAATTCTTGAGTTGTGGCTTAGAAGTCTACCTGGTGTCGGGCGCTCTTGTACACCTTTCCTCCGTACTTCAAGGCGTACGCCTGGAGGTAGGCATCATCGGTGGTCGCGTCCGATCTGACCCCCTTGCCTTTCCGCTCCCAGTTTTCTACTTGCTCGCGAGCCCGCTCCCTCCAGTCTGTCGTGTCGTGAAGCCCCCGGAAGCTCCGACCCGGCCGGCGGAACCGGTCCCGGACGGGGAACTCCACGACGCTCTGTCTAAGGCCCAAGGAGCGCTGGGTCAGAATAGGTTCAGAGGTAGCACGAGGTTGAGTGCATGCAACCACACCGACCTACCGAAGTAGGGGCGGGCCTGCACCAACCAAGGCTGTCCCTCATCACCCTCCCCCAGGTATGGCTGCCAAACCACCTGCAAGAAAGAGAAGCGATCAATCAGTTCAAGCAAGTAATTCCAAAGAGGGGGAATTAAGGGCACTTACATCCAGATAAGGGTAGCTGTCGAGTGCCTCCTGGAGGTGCTCCAGCTGGTCGGCCAGGTGGCGAGTGTCTCGGCGAGAGTCCCAACGGCGTGCAATGGGCACGAGGCCCGGCCGTGTGAGCTCCCCTCTCCTCAGGGCTGGGAGGTGTAGTAGGCCCAAACCTGCAAAATAAAGGCAAATTAGTTGGCAGTTCAAGCAAAATCTGAAGTTTGAATCTAAGAGAGTCAGAAGAGAAAGTGTACCTGAAGAAAGGGGTAGAAACCACTCGTGGACGTCTGCCGCTCGGAGGCGCTCAAGCCGTCAAACTGGTGCGCTAAGAAGGCTGCCCCCAAGCATACCCCCCTACCTCACCTAGTCCGCCAGCAAGGGCAGGAAGCGGCAATGGACTGCGTCGCCTCTCGTGGCAAACAAAAGTCTACCAAGAAAGAGGACGAGGAAGCGGCGCAAGTCCAAGTCCGCCTGCGGCCCAGGCTCACTCGCCAACTCCCTCCTACTGACTCTAGCCAGCCTCTCCAAATACTCATCCTCAGTCTCCCCTGCGTTCTTCCCCGCCTCAAATAGACCTAGACTCTCCTGCAAGGCTACTCTAGGCACTAGGGAAGACCTACGCTCACGGGAAGGTCTAGGAGTCGCTCGGCTAGGTCATGGTAGCAAGGGTAGGTAAACCCGCTCACAGCTCTCCCATAAACTCTGAGGCCTGTGATCCGGCTCACATCCTCTAGGCTGGGGATCATATGCCCCCAAGGAAACGCGAAGGCACTCGCCTCCGTGTCCCACCTGCTACGCAGGGCCTGGGTGAGGGCCGGGTCCACCCTCATCCTCTCAATCCTAAATACCTGCCCAAACCCCATCTCATCTACTCTCTCTCTCTGAAAAGGGGGGAGGGCCAGGAAGGCAGCCAGTACCAGTGTCCATGACACTCGAGCCCTCATTTCACCCTGCAAAAGTTCATTCAGTTCAGATTCAGTTTCATTTCTGTGTTCGGTCAGAGTCGCGACGGCCTTTGCAGCCGCGACATTGTCGCGACGGCGCGGGCCGCCGCGACCTTATCGCGTCGCCTTTATAGGTCGCGACACTGTCGCGACGCCCCGCCCCGTCGCGACACCATGTCGCGACGGGTCGGGCTGACGCGTCTCCAGATTCAAACCGGCCGGAGCCTTCTTTGTTTGATCCGTGTTTTCATGGGCCTCTCGCCCTACATGCGCCCTCCAGGGGCTCCGTGGCTCTCTCTACTATCATCATTCAAGGTTTAAGGCAGAGGGTACTTACCGATTTCATCGCCTTGGCCCGTTTCTTCCTCTCCTCTTCCACGTTCATGGCCGGAGTCATCTCCTCCTCTTCCTCTCCCATGACGGCCTCGGGCACCTCCTCCTCGGCCGAGGGCCTCTCCACCCGTCGTCGTGTGTATCGTCGCTCCGCGTGGCGCTTCCCCGCGATGAGCCCTCGCCGCTCTCTTTCCGCCGTCCATCGCAATGTAGGTCGCTTGGATGATGTTTTGGGGCTAGCAAGGAGGTCGGGATGCAGGGGAGCTAGGGGGAGGATTCAAAGGTTCGAAGGTTTTGAAAACCGGAAAGAAGGAAGGAAGGGGGCCGTTTGTTTTTGAATCGATCGGTTCGTGACGCGACGCAGCGCGCCGTCGCGTTCATGTCGCGTCAGGAAGGGACGTCGCGACATAGTCGCGACGCACCGCTCGGCCGCGACATAAAGGCGACGCTCCTGACCGTCGCGTCATCAACAGAGCACTTGCATTGCACAGAAAATCCATTCTTATTCATTCATATTCAAAATCTTTACACTCCCTAATCCATTCTAAAACAACTAGCAATGCTTTTAAGTGCTTTCCTAATTACCATCTGACCTATCAAATCAAATCAAATAAATCGGGCATCTCCTCCTGCAGGTTGGAGCGTCTTCAAAGCTTCATACTCTTTGACCGTTTCATCATCTTCCTCCACCTCTGCTAGGATCACGCTCATAGCACATCCCTCCCAATGGACGATGGCGCTGCGCATGTCACGCTCGTCCTGCGCGTCACCCCTCTTCCTCTCTTGGATAGGCGGGAAGTGTGAGAGGATCGGGACCACTGTCCGGGCCGCACCGCACTGGAGGTAGCAACGGTCCGGGTTGTAAGAAACAAGTGCCTCGTTGCCCAGCAATCTCAAGGCAAGCCCGGTGCGCTGAGAAAGATGGATCATCTTGCCGTGCATGAACCGAGGGCGCGCGTCGAAGTCCGCCACGGTCAGACTTCGGAGGTACCCGCGCCACGCTTGGATGCCCTTTATTTGCGCCGTCTTGCACCAAGCCCGGGTGCTCATGCAGTGGTCCGCCCACGTATGCCAGTGGATGGTTCACATCGTCTTGCACTCCGCAGTCAAGCCCTCCTCCGCCCGAAATTGGATATGCATCCCCATCCATAGTTCAAGAGCAATCACCGACCCGTAGAAAGGCCCTCCGAGTGCTGCAGAAGATAGACCGGCATATAAATAACTCAAAACTGCTTGGCCGATGGTCAAACCTTCCGAGATGGAATCGATGATGCTCAGGTTGGCGAAGGAGATAGCCCCGTCTTCAGAAGGAAAGAGGATGACCCCGCAGATGCAGATGGCCGCCGCCTTGGCAATGGCGCCGTGTCTCCCGGTTTTCCGCTTGCATTGTGAGACGACCCACTGTGCGATGGGGAGTAGGTGGACGTGCATGCCACTGGTCATGGAGCGTAGGTCGTTCTTCATGGAGGTCAGATTGGCCAGAATACTCCACGAGTTGATCTGCTCCACGGTGTACGATAATTTTATCTCCTCGCCTCGATGGTAGCGCGGAGACCAAGCATAACCTCCAATTCTTCCAAGAGCACGGTGGCTTCAAAGTCGGAGAAGACGAAAGAGTGTGTTTGAGTGTGCCACAGCTCGGTAAGTGCAGTGATGCTATCCCACGTATGAACGATCTTGTTGTACTTTTTGGCAAGCACTAGCACCGTGGACAATCCCCACTCTTTTAGGAGGGAAATTGAGGCCGAAGGCAGCATGTCAAGCATCGGCCGCAGCCATGGTAGCTTGGAGAACCGCCTATGACCAGGGAGGATCTGAAGAAAGGAGGAGGAGGAGATGAGAAGGAGAAGAAAACAGAGCACAACAGGAAAAAGCAGAGTAATACAGAAAGTGCAGAAACTCAGGGAGAAAAGCCACTTACTTGAAGATCCGGGCGGGAATAGATGTGTCTCGGGATAGCTGAGAGGTGCTGAAGGTCGGTGTAGGATTCCCTAGCTGCCTTTGGGCCGGAGTAGGGAGGGATAGCCTCTGCAAACTCTGAAAGCTTCCTCTTCATGGCTGCAGAGTTGAAAAAGGATGAAGAACTTGGAGAGCAGAGGATGCCAAGAGTTTAGCTGCGGGATTAGCAGTCCAAACCCTTTATTTATAAGCCTTAGGGAGTTAGAAACCACTCTAATCCCGCAACTAGGAGTTAGGATAAGTCTAGGAAAGGTTTAGGAGTCCTAGTGCTAGTCTAGATGTCTTAGGATAAGTCTAAGTCCCGTTTTTCTGCGTTTTTAGGACTCTGTCCGAGTCGCGACGCCGCGATCAGACGCGACTATGTCGCGACAGGGCGCTGCGACGCGACAAGGTCGCGGTCGATGGGTGCGTCGCGTTTATACCCAATGATTATTTCTCCTGCTTGTGCTTTGTATGTGTTTTTCTTGGACTATGTTCATTAAATTCATCTGTCATCTTGTGATTATTATGCTTATTTTCTCATGGATGATTCAAAAAGTCAGGAAATGTCGTCACAGGTAGTCAGGTATCGTATCTCTACCCTACTCCTACATTACTATATGATATTCTACTTATTATATCTCTTCAAGGACCAGCTGGTTCTCAATGCTCTGGGATTTGAGTTCCCCTTTAACAAAAACAGTGATGATCTAGTGCATGTTGTTACCATTGGATAGGCGTTGAGCTAGTTAAGATCGGGGACGATGGGTTCAGGCCTGCACTGCGGTTGTGGGAAGTCTCTTGACCCTTTCTTATCCAGCTTAACAATATTATCCTTGATATATTTTATATTTTCTTCATTTCTTTGCATCGTTTTGATGATTTCTTTTACTTTAGCCCAGCATGCATCATGTAGGACTTTGAACTTTCTGACTCATTCTAC
>CM024755.1:160804563-160891294 GCA_014218235.1 Colocasia esculenta | reverse complement strand
GATCGGGTCATTGCATTGGCAGAAAGATGATCCGTGTTGCAGGAGTTGGTTGGAAAGAGCGGAATTACCAGAGACGAAGATGATGTGATTCGCTTGAATCTTAGGGTATGTGTCCCTAATAATGTTGATCTGAGAAAGGAAATTTGGAGGAGGCGCATAGATCTCAGTTCTCTATTCACCCAGGCAGTGGGAAGATGTACAAGGATCTGAAGCGTTCTTTCTGGTGGTCTGGCATGAAGCGAGATGTGGCTGATGTTGTGGCAAAGTGTCTGATTTGTCAGAAAGTGAAGGCAGAGCGTCAGCGACCTTCAGGCTTGATGCAGAAGTTAGATATCCCTCAGTGGAAGTGGGAGCAAGTGACCATGGACTTTGTATCCGGATTGCCTAGATCGGCAGAGGAAATGATTCTATTTGGGTGATCGTTGATAGATTTTTGAAGAGTGCTCATTTCCTTGCCATGAAGAAGAAGCAGTCCGTTGAGAGCTTGGCCAGCTGTATATTGATAATATTGTGAGCTGCATGGGATTCCGAAGTCGATTATCTCAGATCGTGATCCGAGATTCACTTCCAGGTTTTGGCAGAGTTTGCAGCAGGCTTTTGGCAGTCAGTTGAAGTTGAGTTCGGCATTTCATCCGCAAACGGATGGACAGTCCGAGAGGACTATTCAGACGTTGGAAGATATGCTTCGAGCTTGTGTTTTAGAATGGAAGGGTGATTGGGAGCGCCATCTATCTCTTGTGGAATTTGCTTATAATAACAGTTTCCATTCAAGCATAGGAATGGCACCTTTTGAAGCTTTGTACGGAAGACCCTGTAGATCCCCATTGTGTTGGGAGGAGTCAGGAGATCGACATCTGGTTGGACCTGAGGTAGTGCAAGAGACTTCAGCAAGATTCAGATGATTGTGCAGAGAATAAAAACGGCTCAGGATCGTCAAAGAGTTATGCAGATGCAAGAAGGAAGGATTGGGCATTCGAGGTTGGAGACCATGTTTTCCTTAAGGTTTCGCCAACCAGAGGTGTAGTAAGATTCGGGAAGAGGGGTAAGCTGAATCCGAGATTCATTGGACCCTTTGAAATTCTGAAAAGATCGGGAATGTGGCATACCAGTTAGCTTTGCCACCATCTTTAGCAGCGGTGCATCCGGTATTTCATGTATCCATGTTGAGGCAGTAAGTTAGAGATCCGCTCATGTGATCAGTTATGAGCCGATTCAGTTGCAGCCAGATTTGTCTTATGCTGAGCAACCTGTGGAGATTCTGGACAGGAAGGTGCAAGAATTGAGATCAAAGTCCATTCCATTTGTGAAGATTCTATGGAAGAACTTCTCACGTGAAGAGGCAACGTGGGAGCTTGAAGAAAGAATGAAGAAGCTTTATCCGTCCTTGTTCGGTGAGTAACTTAACTCAATCTTCGAGGACGAAGATTATTTTAAGGGAGAGAGGATGTAGTACCTATAATTTCTTGAATGTATTCTGTTCATTGTATGTTTATTTCTGCATAAATTGAATGATGTTGTGTGTAAGAACTAGGCGTCAAGATCGTTTGACGTTAAGGCTTGTAAGCGGCAATATCGTATGCCGTTTATATGGTGTTAACGACGATAGGTATTGACGTTTAATATTTTCTGAATTATTTAATTATGGGCAAGACTATAAACGACATCAACGATGGATGTTTATATTTGGGGGAAGACGGCAACCTATGTTGACGCTAACCTGACTTGCCTATTTTTGAGCTTTCCGTTCCAGATTAAAGAGATCGGCCGTTTCGGGAAGGTTTTAATGGGCTGATCCGATGCGTTTAGATCTGAGGGTCAGGATTAGGTTTGGTCTTTGCTTGAGAGGTCTTTATAAGACCAGATCTCGCAGGAAGAAAAGGGGTTTTTTGCTTTGGTTTGGGAGGAGAGAAAGAGGGCCGAGGAAGGGATTTGCAGAGCGATCTGGTTCTTGTTCGTGCGGTTCGGAGGCTTCTACACCGAGGAGATACATAGGACTTCGTGCCCAAAAGCTCATCCAGCAGAGGAACTTCATCGGAGGAGGTTTCGAAGTGCTTGAAGACGGAGGAAAGAACTGTCTCCCTGGCGAGACGGGCTTCTTCGAGCTCGGATTCGACACTCCATTAGGAGGATTGAGGCAAGTTACATGGGGGATTAGTTTAGGATATGATATATTACGTATTTAACATATTTCTATATTTTTAAGCATGAAAACAACCTACGGGAAGGGTTAGAAACGCCGTTATTTCATGCAGGTTTTCTGTGTTTTCTGCGTCGTAGAACTAGACGTCCAGAGGTATTGCCGTCTATATAATGTAAACGGCAATATCGACTACCGTTTAGTTCATCTGAAATATATATGTTTTTTCGTCCTTACTATATGTAAACGGCGCTATGTGCCGTCGTCTGTTTGTGTTAACGGCGCTATGTGCCGCCGTCTATAATTACTTAACACAACATTTGTGGACGTCGACCATAGTAAACGTCGTATGATGGACGTCAAGATTATCAGAATCATGTATTCCCTGAATCTGAGTGAACTTGTTTAAATGTATAATTTATGAATGTATGCATTTCAGCCATGAATATTTGAGCATGTGGGGTTATATTATGGACTGTCTATTGCTATAATGTACAGGTACATGTATGTATTAATGAACTTGCATAATTACATGACAACGATCAATGTTAATTAGTAAAGATAAAATATAATGATTTAAAAGAAAGCATGTTGATTGATGTTTAGATTACTGCAATAGATAAGATATGTCAGTAATCTCTGTTCCATGTGAAAATTGTGAGCTTTTCTCAATATTAAACTATGTTAGTTAGTTGATTTAATAGAGTTAATTTCATGAAAAATAGTTGCAGAAATCAGAAAATTATGAAATTTGGCATGTGTATTGTAATTACTGATTTCGAATTTTGTTAAAATTTCAGAATTTTCAGACATGTGTATGTTCTATTATGAATTTATGAACAATATATTACACATAGAATTGAATAAAAATGCATGAAAATGCAAGAATGAATATTAGTATCATGATAGAAATCTGTTGTACAGTAAATAGGATTTCAGAACTGAAAGTGTTGTACTTTGAAATATTGCATTGACACATGTTAAATAGTATGAAATGAAATGTCACTATCTTTATACATGTTAGTGTATGCATTATAACAATGATGCCAATAAGACATTGCTATCTTAGAGATTCCTACAAGGAACTACACCGTAGATGCCCCTATGGTAATGGTTCACCTACATGTAAAGAAATGAATCCGTGGGCAATGGATTGAAATCCTGGAGGTAGACTTGTTCTACTGGTCAAGGTGGGAAGGACTTTCCCCGGTTTTGCGCAATACTATGACTTCATCACCGCATTGCCTAGGTGATAAGTGAATGTTAAATGACTACTGATCTCTAATTTAGTGTGGGCTATGTCTTGGAAACTATATGAAAATGACTACATGCTACAAGTTACATATCTACATGCTACATGTTACATGCCACAAGTTACATGTCTACCTATTCTACATGCTACATACTACATGTTATATGCTTACATTCCTACACGTGAACTTGTTCAAAGATTTTTCATGCTACATGTCAATGTTTTAATATTACTACATGAAATTGTTGTGTAAAAGAATAGTGCATGCATAAATGAGAAATTGATACATGAGAATTGTTGTAGGTCACATAAAATCGAATAGATTCCATGAATAAGTAATTCTATGCTATATGTGAAACATTTTTGTTTCCTTAATAGTTAGAATCACTATGAAATGAATGATTGCCAATGGACTTAGAACTATCGTAAGAAAAGTATATGATATCAATGAATGGAATGCTAATGTACTACCATGTTTTAAAACTAATATACTGTTAATATCTTGAACTGTCTTTCATGTGATTTGCTGGGTCTTGTAGACTCATACTGCCTAACATTTCAGGAGAGCCAGAGGATACAGAGGAGTTAGTGCAAACTGACTCAGAGCGTGAGGACGTGGAGACTTAGCTTGGCATAGAGAGATTTAGAGTGAATCTTGTATGTGAGAATCTTATGTAATTTCTTTTATGAAGCTGATCTTTGAAATGTAATAACTTTGGACTATTGCTACCTTTTTTATGCATTAGATTTGCTTTTGAATAAATGTTGATTGCAAGTGTTTAATTCCATATTCGGTCATTTATCATTGGAATTGAATAGTTATTTGTGTATATTTCAACCTGTATTGTAATTGTTGGATTCGTTCCACTGTAATACCTCTATTAGATCCAATGTTAGTTGATGTAACTGTATTGGTCTAAGAGGGGCGTTACATGCGGTCCTTTGGCGTGTGGCTTTTGGCGGGTCTCTTGTGAGAGTCCTTCCCGTTAGCCCGTGGTGTCATTTCGGCCGCTAGTGCACCTGTGTTGCACTAGGTTTAGTAGTTTGCGTGCTTGTGGTAGCACTATTTGCTCGTGCTCAAGTTCTCGATTTTTACCTTCTAGAGCCTTGTGCATGGTGTTGTACCCTGGGTGGCTCTGGGTGCTTCTAATAGCACTGTGTGTTGTGTCGTGTGCCTGTTCGCGAGCTTCATGCGTCGTTTCACGACTTCGCTCGGTGATGGAGGTGCTGAGCTTTCCGCCTCTGGGACACGTGTGCTAGCCTGAGCCTTGTGTTTGTACTGTTACCGCTGTGGGGTGGCTGCTTTGCTTTGTCTAGGTAGCCCTATCGGTGGTACACCAGGCTTTGGTCGTAGCCTATGTCCAGGTTCTCCCTCTCGCTTTGGGAGCGAGTGTGTTCCGTTGTGGTACCCTACTTCGGTTTGGGTCCCCCTGAGGTCGGTGTGTTGTTCTCAACCTCTGCGTTTGTTTTGGTTCCTATGTGGTTATGCATCGTTTTGTGTGGTTGGCATGTTGGTACCTGCACTGAGCTCTGTGTGCACGTGGCTGGTGTGCTGCCAACCCTTCGTTGGCTCTCCGTGGTGCGTACTGTTGGTGAGTCTAGAAGCCGATGGCGGAGTCTCCAGTCGGTTCGTTAGTGACAGTGAGGCCTATTGGCTTGCTAGTATTCGACCACGTGGTTTGCCAACGTTGTGAGGTGCACGGTTTCGGCTTAACCTTAGACGTCTTCCGTGTTTCTGTCGCGGTGCACCACGCTTTGGAGCGTGTGGTCTCCCAATTCTTGTGGCTACACTTGTGTTTAGTATCCCTGTTGGACCGCGAGGAAGGTCTAGGTGAGACCTAGTTGTGATAGTGGACGTTGTTCCGTGTGTCACGGATTCTCCGCAAGCGCGATGTTGCTCTGGTTCTCGTCGCTCGCGTGGTTCCTTGGTTGGGCCGGTGACCATTGCTAGCTATTGCTAGTGGCGTGAGGCCGTTCCCTGAGTGTCGTGCTTGACTCTCAGGGGATTCTTGTATGGTTTTTAGCAACGGTGTGCTCTGTCAGGTTTTGCTGGCGATAGAGTGAGTTGCTAACCGGCGTTTCTTGTGTTGCTGTCGGCAACTGCGTCCTCTGTCGGGTCTTTCTGACGACAGAGTGGGTTGCCGATCGGTTGGTCCCAATAGAGAGGTCTATTGGTGGCCGCAACTGTGTAGTTCTTGGCTGGCGTTTTCCACTGTTCGGGTCGGATTTGGCATCGCTCGGCACCGGTGGGATTGTCGTTCCATTTGGGCGCCCCACATACGGCTGGAATGAGCCGTTAGTTTCTCGGCTTGGTGCTCCCGGAGTGTTGGAGCATGTTGTGAGCCGTTGGGTTTTCGATTCTGTGCTTTCCGTGTGCTTGGAACCCGTTGTGTGAGCCATTGGTTTCTGGCTTCGTGAGTTCCGCACGTGTTTGGTGGTGCGATTGTTGCCACGAGGAAGTCGTGTTGAGACTTAGTGGCTTTTTCGCATTGGTCTTACATTTGCTCCCTGTGTTTCGTTTCGTGCCTCGAGATCTTTCGGGCTTGTCCCAATTTCGAGGACGAAATTGTTTTAAGGTGGGTAGAATGTAAGACCCAGTTTCCCGGCTTCCGTCCTGTGTCATGGGATGACTGGCCACTGACGCGTCCAGGCTGGGTGACGCGTCGGTGTCGCGTCGGGGGTGCCCGACGCGACAGTCATCCGTGTCGCGACGCGCTTGTGGGTCGCGTTCTGGTCGCGCCTTGGCTCTTCGTCGTGTCTTCGTGTCGCGCCCGGTTAGCAGGTCGCGACCACTTTATGTCACTTCGGTCATCTGACACCTGTTAGGGTGGCAGGCGTGTCAGTACGGCCTGTCGTGTTGTCACGGCGCCCTTGGGGGGCACGTTCTTGTCGCTGTCCGTCGACCCGTCGCGTTAAGGTTGTTAACGCGACGGGTCGGTCCGTCGCGTTCTGGGTGTCGGCGTAGGCCGGCTACCCCTTCCCCCTCTCTCTTCTCTTCCCTTCTCCCTCTCCCTCCGGCAACCTCTTCCTCCCCTATTTTCCCCTTTGTGTGTTTCAGGCGAGGAGGAGGGCCATGCGTGGTGTCCCAGCATCGTGTAGCATGCGTGGAGCGAGGAGCTGGTGTTCATTCCTACAAGAAGGGCCCTACGGGGTTTGGTTCTTCGTTTGAGGTAGGGATTTCTTGTGCCCTCTCTAATCCGGGTGGATTGGAGCCCTTGTGGTTTGTAGAATAACTTTCCAGCTTTCTCCATGCTCCCCTCCCCTGTGTGTGCATGTTTGTAGCTCGTGGGCGGCCCCGGGATTGAGGATCCCGCGGTATGCCTTCCTGCTGATGTCGTGACCGCACGGCGCGTCGCGACATCAGTAGTGGCGTCGGCTCGGTCGGGCACGACCTTATCGCGACGCGGTTGGCGGTCGTGATAAGGGTCGCTTTCGCGATGCATTTTCCATTCGCGACAGGCTTTGCTGTCGCGACGCCTTGCCCTGTCGCGATAAGTTGGTGTCGCGGCACCGTTCCCCGTCGCAATGAGATCGCCACGGCCTGTGGGGGCGCGACATCGCCTGTGTTGCCTCAGGTGTTTCCATGGCCCCGATTTGTGTGTGGGCGTGTGCCCTAGGGTAGGCTTTGCCCTTAGGACCTTCTGGTAGGGAACGCGGCAGGTTGCCTCCCTCCGTTCAGTGACCGAAGGTGACACCTTCGTGGCCGTGTCCTGGCAGCGGTGCCAGGAGTGTCGCGTCTGTATAATAATTAATTAACTGGCAGTCAATCGATTATTACCAGAGTGATGGGTTTTCCGTACTGTCTGTTGTTGTTCCGAGGTTTTAGCCGTTCGTGCGTGCCTTTGTTGGCCGACGGCCCTCTTGAGGGTTCGTGTGTGCCTCTCGCTTGTTGGGCTTATCGTGTGTTACGAGCCAGCAGTTCGGCGTAGTTTCTTTTGTGCTGCCTCGCCTGCTCGCCCGGTGCTCGGCACTTGAGGGCTTGTCCCATTCTGAGAGGTTGTTACCGTTGCGTGGGACCCCCATCCTCGGGATCCTGTTGAGGGAGTGCTCCGGGCTACGAGTGTGCTCGAGTCGTCAGCCCACGCAAGCGGTCTCTGGAGCTGAGGGGAAAACGGTGGTTTGGACAATGGTGTTGAGTCGTTTGTAGAGCTCTCTTGTCTGGGTCTGGGACGTCGAGGGGTTCGGAGTGCTTTCCTGATGTAGACCGACAGTCCTTGTCTCACTGCCTCTCTGCTGTTGGTTCCGTAGCCACGTAGTGGTGTCAGGCGTGAGGCCGCAGCTTGGCCAGGCTGCGGTATTACGTGTGTTGTGTGTTTCTCTGTGGCGGCTCTGTCTCGCCCTTGCGCGGGGGCGGAAACAGAGCTAGGATAGCGAGCAGAGCGTGCGGACTGCGGGTCCCCCTCTTGGCTGCTAGCGGCGGTGCCTTGGTTGCTGTTGTTGTGACGGCATTTCCTTACAACATTTCCAAGTGTTATCCGTTGCCCTAGCGTGCACGACGGTTATAGCCTGGTCGTGCCTAGTTTTCGTGGGCGTCATTGGTCTGGCCATGGGCAGACCCATGCTTCTGGTGGTTCCCACTTGGTTTCCTCTCAGTACTGTAGCTCCGTTCTTGGGTGTCAGTCCGCAGTGGCACCAGCGTGTATGGCTTCCTGACCTTGTGGTGTATCCGGGATCCGGGGTGGTTCTGCTTGTGGGCCCTCGACCCTGTGGAGGTCTGAGGTGGCCATGCTTGAGGTGAGACATCGTTCTCACCTGGTTGTAGCGTGATCTCAACGGGGTGCCAAGGGTTGCTTCCGCTCTGTGCCCGACTCCGTTGGTTTCTGCGGGAGTCGTGTGTGTGGCCCGACCTTGGTTGGTGGTCGTGGCGTTGTGCTGTTCTCTTCTGCTTCTAGTAGTACCCTGTTATAGGTGTTACCCGATTTACAGCTTTCTAGTGTAGTTTCTTGTTTTCGGAGTTCCTGCTACTCTGACCGGTGAGGGACTAGTAATCCATACTTGGCCTTGTTCGCGAGGCTCACCCCCCCTACTTCCTTCAGCTAGGGGCTCGTCGTCGAGGGAGCTCGGTGTCGGACGGGTTGCGGAGGTGGCTGTGGCGTCGTGTTTGTCAGCAGCAGTGAGAGCGAGTGTTGTGAGCTCTTGTAGCCTGAGTTAGCAGAGAGTTATGTTTTACAAGTTCTTGGGGTATGCCCCTTAAGGACTGCACCTTTCTTCTGGTACTTGTGCTTTTGCTTGGGACGCGCTGTACAGACCCTTGTATATTGTACATATTGTTATAGTTATTCGAATTCATTTCATATCTCACTAGACTATTTATTCTAACCCTTCCGGATCTTCGAATCCGTGGGTGGCGGCGCGACCCTCGGGGCCCCTGGCGTGGGTCCGAGTGGTCGGGTCGTTACACTTCAATAAGTTTTTGCTTTCCCTTCATGAGTCTAGAAATAGTAGACTTGAGCTCATCTATAGTTTCATGCATTTTCTTGATAGAATTTTCAGAATTTTTAACATTCTCTTCAAGCACATGCACTTGTTTTTTCAATTCATCATTTTCAGATTTCAGAGAGACATTTTCCTTTTCAAGCATGCAGAAATTTTCTAAAAAATCATTATCATTAGCCATGCATTCCATTTCTTGTTCATATAATGAAATTTTACTTTGCATGGTTCAATTGATCTTGAAGAACATTGCATTGCACATTCAATAAGTCACATGATTCACATAGATATTCATTATGCAAAATATCATTGATTTTCATCTTGAGTCCCTTATTTTCCTTTTTAACTTTTCTATATTCTTCATACAAGACAGAGTACATTTTCTCAATCTCCTCAGGAGTAGATGATTCTCGATCAGAGTTTACCTTAGGAGATTCATCCTCAATAGAATTAGCCATGAGACCACACTCCTCCTTCTTAGGTTCTTCAGCCTCGGAGGATGTCTGGTCAGAATCACTCTAGGTGGTGACCATGGCTTTGGGCTTCTTTACCTTCTCTTTATTCTGCTTCAATTGTCCTACATCTCCTTTGCTGAACTGCACATGGAAACACGGGAATACTCGTTAGGGTGTAGCACATTGCAGTATATTCAAAGCACTAAAATTAACCTAGGATTTCTTAATATGATCATCTTTCCACTTTCCTCATCCTCTAGCAGAGTATATGCACTAGTATTTACGACTATTCAGATCTCATAATCTTGAGCCTTGAGAAAGACGTGCATACGGTTTTTCCAGTAGGAATAGTTACTGCCATGAACGAATGGTGGACATTGGATAGAGAAACCTTTAGGCATGAATATCTTGCTAGCCATCGTAAACAAGATCTCTTTTTAGATCAATAGCTCTGCTCTGATACCAATTGAAGAGTAAAATATGCAAACGTATGTGCGATGATCAACCAAGGGAGGCGGGGTAAATTGGTTACCGCCCAATATAAAATTCTTTTACACATAATGGATTAGACTAAATTAAGACAATCTATAGAATGATGTGCACAACGGAATATGACAATTAAAATAGCGAAAGCAACTATCCTAACGTGCGTATAATGAAGATAGAAAAGATGGAATCAAACCACAAGACACGCAAGATTTATAGTGGTTCAGAAAACACACTCCTGTGTGTGCCTACGTCCACTACCCCACACCCCATCAGGATTTCCACTAGCTTGTTTCCAGTTACAAGAGTAAGACCCCCCCACACACACGGTTGTTTACGGGGCAACACAAGCCCCACTTCATTTCCGAGGACAAGACAACCCAGTGTGTATGCTGTTGGGTTGAGTGTAATTTCATATCATTTTCCCTCCTATTTTGATGATGACAAATGTGATTTGAATGCAAATTATTTGAACCATGATAAATACATTCACCTGAAATTATATTCAAAAAGCATGTTTCAAAGCACACTTATCATTTGTACTCATAATAAAATATTTTACTAATGATATATGTGTTTAATTTTCAGGTACAAACACTTTTTGCAAAAGAAGTGTCGACACACCCCACAATGGTGTCGACACAACACCCCAGATTCAAAGGCAAAAAGGTGAAGAAATGTTGAGACTGTGTCGACACAATCAAAGAGTGTGTCGACACGAGTTGCAGATTCCAGGATTTATACTACTCAGGTCGACGCACTCTCAGGGCAGGTCGACACTGGACTCAGTTCCCAGAACAGCATGTTTGCAGAATTGGGACAGCAGGTCGACGCAGGACCAGAGCAGGTCAACACTGGACCTTGTTCCCAGAACAACTTGTTCTTAATTTGGGACAGTGTGTCGACACCACCACCAGGGCAGGTCGACACACTACGGAAAGATTGCAACTTAAATTGGATGTTTGCCACGTGTCAGCCTAGGGCGATGGGTATCAACCTAGGATCGGTGCCCTTGTACCTAAAGGGTATCTTTGGAATCTTTTGGGTATAAAAGGCCCCCAATTGGCCATCCATCATGAGAAGACCCCAACGAACTCTTCAAGCCTCCAAAAAGTTCCTTTGGCGGCGAGAAGAGTTCATCTCCCTCTTCTGCTCTCCTGGTGTCTTCTGAAGACTAATTCTCATCAATTCGATTGTGAGAATTGGAGTTTGATCCTTGAAGAAGCAATTGAAGCGCCTCAAGGAAGCAGATCAAGTAGAAGCATCCGTTGTAGAAGATTTCAAGGAAGATCCCCAAGTTCAATTGTGCAGAGCATCGGCTGAGACTTCAAGGATTCAAGCCTCTTCCCAATCTGAGCTTCTACAAGGGAGTACACTGAAGAACAAAGCCTTTTAACACTATTCTCAATGTACTTTTGTTCTTCTGAGACATCTTGAGATTGTGCAAGTGCTTCTGCATAACTCTCATGAATGTTCTCATGTCTGACATGATCTGCTGCTAGAAGATCCATGTCATGTGTTGGTGTCTAGCATAGTTGTTTGTGAGCCATTGTGCTCAATTGAGTCGTCGAGCTCAAGTGGTTGTTGAGCAGTCTTGCTCAGGGATCTAGAGTAGTCTTTCTCTAGAGGTGTGTGAGTTGTAAACTCAAGTGTTGGAGTTGTCTAGCTCCAGTGGGTGTGTAACCCAAGTTGTTTAGTGAATCCTCACTGGGTGTGAGGGGTGGATGTAGGAATCACATGGGTGATTTCCGAACCACCTAAAAATCTCTGTGCACTTGTCTATTTGTGGTTTGATTCTATCATCCGTTAGATGCTTGCATAGGATCGATCAAGATTCACTTAATCAACTGGTCTTCATATCTATTTTATCAACTCACTTAACATTTCATCAGATCTGTGTTTTTCACTGATTAAATTGCCTCTGATTCTAAAAGTATTTTAAATTGCTTAAGCTTCTGCAGAAAGTGGCATAGATCTATTCATCCCCCCCTTCTAGATCTTATCCACACCTTTTCCTCGATCCTTCAATTGGTATCAGAGCGGTTTATACTTGATCTGATTTGATTTGAGCAGTTTTTGAGTATTGTGTGTCTGATTGCTTGCTTGTTTGCTTGTTTGCTGAATATTCTTCTGTGCTTTCTTCTTAAGTCATTGGATTCCAAAGGTTTCATAGTTGAGGGGCATTCCATAAATAGGCCACCATTCCTTAATGGAACAGACTATTCATACTGGAAAATAGAATGCAAGTCTTTCTAAGAGCCCAGAACTATGAAATTTGGAATGTGGTTGAGGTTGGTCCCTATGAAAACCAGGGAGAGGAAGAAACCTGGACTAGGTAACAAATAAGAAAGATACATTGAATTATAGTGCCATGAACATGATTCAATGTGCTGTTCATCCCAAAGAGTATTCGAGAATCTCAATGTGCAAATCTGCCAAAGAGATGTGGGATAAACTCGAATTACTTTATGAGGGAACATCACAAGTAAAGGAAACTAAGGCAAATATTCTTGTTTCAGAATATGAATTGTTTATGATAAAGTCTAATGAAACAATTTCTGAAATGTTTGCCAGGTTCATGGTCATTGTCAATGGACTCAAGGCCTTAGGTAAGGACTACACAGATGCAAACTTGGTAAGGAAAATCTTACGTTCACTCTCTTCTATTTGGCACACAAAGGCCACTGTCATTGAAGATTCTAAAGATTTGTCCAAAATGTCTTTGGATGAATTGATAGGATCCTTAATGACATATGAAATCAATTTGAAAAGATATGAAGAACATATAATTAACCAAGCCAATGGCACTTAAGGCCTCTTCAAGTAACAAAGACAAAAGTCAAGAAAAGACAAGTTCTGAGGAGTCTGAGTCAAATGAGGATGAAATTGCCCTCATGACCAGGCAATTCATAAAATTCTTGAAATATAGAAAAGAAAAAATGTCTGGGAAAAAGAAGTTTTCCTCAGGTAAAAGAAACACTTCCTCTTCTAATTTCAACAAGAATCAAAAATTGACGAAACTGTCATTTGTTACAGGTGTAATAAGCCAGGACACATGAAGGGAGAGTGTCCTGAGAACAAGAAAGAAAAGCACAAGAAATTCCAGAAGTTCAAGAAGCCAAAGGCCATGGTAGCCACTTGGTCTGACGAAGATTCAAGTGAAGAAGAAGAAGATAAAAAATCCTCAAGCTCTGAGAGTGAGGAAATCTGCTTCATGGCCAACAATTCTGAAGAAAAGTAAATACCTCCTTTGAAGATTTTACTGTTGAAGATTGGCAGGATGTTTATGCAGAATTAGTTGAAAAATATTTTGAAATGAGAAAAGAAAAAACACATCAAAAAGAAAATTGAAAACCTTTATCATAACCAACTTCAAACAACAGAACTTGTGAGCTAGAAAATGAGATAACAGAATTAAATGAAGAAAAAGAAAATCTCATGAATCTAATTGATGATCTGAAGCTTGCCTCTCAAAAGACCACCCAAGAATTTAAAGACTTATCCGAAAAGCTGGAAATGGAAAAACAAGAAAACAGCAAAAGATTGAAGAAATTAACACTCTTCAAAACCAGCTAAAAGAAAGGGATGAAGTTATCCAAACCTTCACAAAAGGTAAAGATAACTTGGAGGCATTGCTAGGAACAAATATGACAACAACTCTCATGGATTAGGATTCAACAAAAAGAACCAACAAAGACAAATCTGGTGAGAAAAAGGGCAAAGCACCATTAATTAAATTTGTAAAAGGTCCTAATCTTGAGAACACAGAAATCAAGCAAACATCAGACAAAACATCAAACAAAACACAAAACAAATTAAAAACTCAAAAACAAAAGAAGACAACCAGGTCGACACAGTCTCCTGACAAGTCGACACCAGTCCACAAGAAGAAGACTTATGTGGTTGCTGTGTCGACACCAGTCATGGAGAGGTCGACCTGCTCAACATCAAAAGCTTCAAACAACTCAAATAAAAATTGAAAAACAAGAAAAAGTCAAAGAAATCATTTGTAAAGAACCTTAGACCTCCAAGAAAGCATTTCAAGATGAATGGACCAATCCTTGGAGCCAATGGTATGACAACCCCTGTTGGTATCATCCCCAATTCTTTCATCCAAATCTTGGATGTACCAACAAAATCCATGGTTTCCACCTCCTAATCTGAACTCCAATGCTCAAATGAAAAACTCCCCCATCCACTAAAAACAAAAGTGTTGGTGCTTTCATTCCTAAGAAAAAGAACAAACTGAAAAAGACTGAAAACACCAATGTAACAAAACAAAAATCAAAAACAGGTCAAATTTGGGTGAGAAAAGATTTACTGACAATGTTCAAACATTCTGATGGTCCCAACTCTGTTTGGGTACCAAAATCTTCTCTCCACTGATCTATTTGCAGGAAGGTCGTGCACCCAACACCAATGTGTGGTTTCTTGACAGTGGGTGTTCACGACATATGACGGGAGACAGAGCCAATTCTCATTCCTGATTGAAAATGAGGGAGGGTCAGTGACATTCGGAGGTAAAAATAAAGGAAAGATCATAGGATCTGGTAAGGTTGGTCAAACTTCCTCAAACTCTGTAGATAATGTTTTACTAGTTGAGGGTCTTGATTATAATCTGCTCAGTATCAGCCAACTATGTGACAAAGGTCACAAAGTTGTGTTTGAATTTGATTTTTGTAAGATAATTGACTCATCAACTGATAAAATCAAATTCTTGGAAAAAGGGAAAACAATGTCTACATGATCAACCTAAATAAAAACTTTTCTAAAAATCTTTGCTTTGTTGCAAATAAAGATGAAATTGCATGGACTTGGCACAAAAGGCTTGGCCATGCAAGTTTCAGAACAATGAATAAGTTGTTAAGATTGAATTTGGTTAAGGGGCTTCCTGAATCCTTCTCTAATGTTAAAAATCAAGTCTGTGGGATCTGTTCTAAAGGAAAACAAACAAGAAAATCCTTTAAAAACTTCAATGAGGTACTCACATCTAGGCCACTAGAATTACTTCACATGGACCTTTTTGGCCCCACAAGGATCTAAGTCTAAGTGGCAAAAGATATTAGTTTGTAATCATTGATGATTTTACTAGATTTACTTGGGTTATTTTTCTGTCCCACAAAAGTGATACTTATTTTGAATTCAGGAACTTTTGTACCACTGTCTTAACAACTTATCCATATAAAATCAAAAATATTTTGACTGATCATGGGGGTGAATTTGAGAACACATCTTTTTCTGATTTTTGTGCTGAATTTCAAATATTCCACAAGTTTTCTTCACCAAGAACTCCAGAACAAAATGGAGTTGTGGAAAGAAAGAACAGAACTCTTGTGGAAATGGCTAGAACCATGCTACTTGAGAGTAACTTGCCCAAATCCTTCTGGGCTGAAGCTGTGAACACAGCCAATCACATACTCAATAGAGCATTGGTCAGACCAAAAATCAAGAAAACCCCCTATGAATTATTGAAAAACAAAAAGCCAATTGTTTCCTATTTGAAAATCTTTGGGTGCAAATGTTATGTACACAACAATAACAAAGAAAACCTTGACAAGTTTGATGCTAAAAGTCAGGAAGCTATCTTCCTTGGCTATTCTGAGGTGTCAAGGGCTTTCAAAGTGTACATTCTTAAAACCAAAACTGTTGAAGAATCTCCACATGTTATCTTTGATGAAAATTCCTTTTCAACTAACCATTCTAAATCTTGCAGGGAAAGACAAGACACTGAAGAGGATGAATTTATTGTGGACTCTTCACCAACTGTTGAGGAGTTTGAGAACATTGAAGAGAACCTGAACAACAACACACCATCTTCAAGTGGTTCAGGTAACATTGTCCCAGAAGTGGATACTTCTGAACAGGTAACTTCTGAACATAGGTTTTTAAGAGATCACCCATTAGACAATGTGGTTGTAATGTACATGATAGAGTTAGGACTAGATCATCTTTCTTGCATGATATTGAAGAAGACCCACTAGCTCTAATTTCCCAAATTGAACCAAAGTCAATTGATGAAGCCTTATCAAGTTCTGATTGGATTAATGCCATGCATGATGAACTTCATCAATTTGAAAGAAATCAAGTATGGGAATTAGTACCTAGACCTAGTGACCAACAGTCATTGGCACTAGATGGGTTTTCAGAAATAAATTGAATGAATCTAGTCAGGTAATCAGAAATAAAGCTAGGCTAGTTGCAAAGGGGTACAATCAAGAGTTTGGAATTGATTTTGAAGAGTCATATGCCCCTGTAGCTAGACTAGAAGCAGTTAGAATTTTTCTTGCTTTTGCATCCTCCATGAATTTCAAAGTTTATCAAATGGATGTCAAAAGTGCTTTTTTAAATGGATATATTAAGAAAAATGTTTTTGTTGAACAACCTCCTGGATTTGAAAATGAAAAATATCATAACCATGTTTTCAAGCTCAATAAGGCTCTCTATGGTCTTAAGCAAGCTCCAAGAGCTTGGTATGACCGTTTGAGTACATTTTTGCTTGAGAAAGGATACTCCAGAGGAACTGTTGATCAAACTTTGTTCACAAAAATAGTAAAAAATCAAATAATTGTGGTCCAATTTATGTTGATGACATAATTTTTGGCTCCACCAATAAAGGCCTATGCACTGAATTTTCAAATCAAATGAAGAATGAATTTGAAATGAGTTTAATGGGAGATTAACATTTTTCTTGGGATTGCAGGTGAACCAAACATCTGAAGGGATCTTCATCAGTCAAGCCAAGTATGTCAAGGAACTTCTCAAAAGGTTTGACTTTCAGACCCTCAAACATTCAAGCACACGTATTGCCATAAATGCTAAGCTAGAAGAAGACTCAAATGGTAAGTCAGCAGACCAAAAGACCTACAGAGGTATGATTGGTTCTCTACTTTATCTTACAACTTCTAGACCTGATATTCAGTTTAGTGTGTGTTTGTGTGCTAGATTTCAGTCTAATCCTAAAGAAAGTCACATGTTAGCTGTTAAAAGAATTTTCAAATATCTTGTTGGAACATGTGATTTAGGAATTTGGTATCCTGCTAATTGCAAATTAGATTTGATTGTCTATTGTGATACTGACTATGCTGGGTGTAAATTAGATAGAAAAAACATAAGTGGCTTGTGTTTATTCCTAGGTGGGTGCCTTATTTCTTGGGCTTCCAAGAAGCAACATTCAGTTGCTCTGTCAACTGCAGAGGCTGAATATGTTGCTGCAGGTAGGTGTGGAACCTAAATTATTTGGGTGAAACATCAACTTCTCGATTACAACCAAGATTTAGGTTGTGTACACATTCTATGTGATAATACAAGTGCAATAAATCTGTCTAAAAACCCCATTCAACATTCTAGAACCAAGCATATTGAAATTAGGCATCATTTCTTGAGAGATGAGGTTGCAAAGAAGTCATTCGAACTCCATTTCATTGAAACTGAAAAACAAGTTGCAGACATTTTCACCAAACCCCTTCCTGAAAACAGGTTTTCATCCTTGAGGAGAGAACTTGGTCTTTGTAAATGTCCACATTCATGATCTCTCTTTACGTTTGGGTTGAGTGTTATGCATTGTATGACGGGGAGTTCTTTTCATATCATAACCCTTTGCTTACTCCAGTTACACTGTCCATATCTCTCTCAATTCCACTTCCATTTCCTTTGGACAATAAATTCTTCAACTCTTATTGTGTATTGAAATTTCTTGGTATATCAAATGGTGACTTGAAGAAGGACAGGTTTTGCTTGTCTGGACACTTTCACTATGCGAGAGTATATGTCTCTGCCAAGTACTAAGAGAATATGCAATTGTTGAGGGGGAGCTTTTATTGTTTAAAGAGAATCTTTCTTGATTTAAAAAAAAAAAACTTGCATATCTTTATTTTGATAGAAATGATTGAAATCATCATCTCAGGGGGAGCTTGAAAATTCACAAGTCATAACTTTTGCAAAATTCATAACTTTTCTTGCATTTCATCAATTTTCTGCATGATGTCATCATTCAGATGTCTAGAGTCTCCAAATGATCCTTTGAGTGATCTATCATATTCTTTACTAATCAATTGTCAACTATATTTTCAACCCACAGAAACTCAGAATTCTTCCAAGATTGAACACAACTTGTGTCTTGAAATTAAAACATCTCTTTGTTTGCAACTGATGATGGGTAAAATTGATTTCTATCTTACAAAACTCTTAAAATTTTGAAAATTCAACAGAGCAATGACATTTGTGCTGAGAAACTGCACACCTTCACAATGAATGAAGTGTCATGCATGTCATGAGGTACTACTGTTATCTTTGTTCAAAGGGGATAAAAATTCAAAAAATTAAATTCAAACTACCGCAAAAATGTGCTATACTTTTTGATGATGACTGAGTAACTGGAAATATTGCATCTACAAAACGTATATTTTCATGTCAAAAGGTCATCATTTACCCCTTTGAGACTTAACAATGAATAAATCTTAATTATCCAGAGACTATGGTGTGTAAAAAGCACTAGTACTTGAGTGAAAAAGATTTATATCATTTGATAGTCTGTTAAAAAGACAAAATATATGTGTTAATGGAGTTTTTGTGAAAGGAATCATTTTCATTCATCATCAAGTTGTTCTTTAAGATTCTATTTTATTTTCAAACCAATTGTATTCAGTCTAGAGGATATCTTTATTTCTTTACCGTTGAGAAATATGGTAGATTATAGTTGATTGTTAGATATACTATATCCCTCAAATCATCATTTCATTGACTCAAGTCTTTGAATGCTCATATCCTTTGGAAATTGTTTAAAACTTGAATTGTGATGAATTTTTGCAAAATATAACAAATGAATTTTTAAGTCTCTTAACATCCTTGAAATGACTATTTCTCTCATTAGTTATCTTTTTAAAGAAGTCTCAAAATTCTCAAAAAATTCTCACACAAAAATTCAATTTTTCTTCATAGGCCGTGTCGACACCATCCTATCTCGTGTCGACACACACCCTAGGTCAGGTCGACACTACATTCTTCTAGTGTCGACACTGCCCTCTTGCCAGAACTTTTTAACTCGTGGGTTTCGGATAAGCCTTGTTGTTCCTGCGGGGTATTGCACTACTGCAAACCCTTCTTAGGCCTCAGGTCGACCCGACGATGCTTTTCTTCTCATTTCCGGCAAGAAATCCCACACATTTCTCCCTCAATCAAAACCCTTTCTCAATCATCTCTCTTCTCTTTCATCAACCCCGATTCCACTCCATCATTGCAACCATGGTGAGAAAGTTGGGTCCTCGCCGTGGAGCAAAATCTCAGGCTTCGTCCAGGCCAGCTCCGGCAGAGGATGATGTTCCTCAGTTTGAAAGAAGAACCAAAATGCGGATGATCCTGCAGAGCAACAGGGTCCTCCTCTACCCTCAGCCTACAGCCAAGAGAGGTAGACCCTCTTCTTCAGGCAGAGGTAGGGTTTCTAGACCAGAGAATCCGGGATCCCCTTCTGGAGATTCTTCAGAGTCATCAGAGTCATCTTCGTCTGAGTCTTCCAAGTCTCAAGACACCACTAGTGAAGCCAAGCTTATTCTAAAGCCCAGGATAGTGGATTTATTAGATATTCAGCTAGCAGACACATTTCCAGAAATTCAGACCTATTTCTCTCTTTAGTCTTGGTTGATATTCATTTCTGAGTCTCAAATCAGTTATCCAAGACTTGTTAGGGAATTCTACAAAACCTGAAATGCACAGATGAAGGATATAAATCAAAGGTTAAGGGCATAGTTATTGACATGCCAACTGATAAAGCTGCCTCTATTTTCAAAGTACCAGATGAAGGGGCAAATTATCATGAATTCGAATTTGATCTTCATGAAGCCTATTCCATCATGACAGGCCTTCCTGCTGATGCATCTGATCCAAAACAGACCTTTGTAACCAGATTCAACACAAATTCATTTCCCCCTGTGTTGAGAGTCATCCACCACATATTGACCACAATCATTACCCCTCAAGGTGGTGGAAGGGACAGGCTAACAGATATACAGAGGTTCATTCTTTATTGCATGGTAAAAGACATCAAAATCAACCTCCATGTAATAATGTATCAAATCATATCTGAAACAACCAGGAAAGACCTCAAGAGATCTCTTCCATATGCTGCACATCTGACCTCAGTGTTCCAGCACTTTGGTGTGCCCTTGGAGAATGAGAAATCCCAATCTATCCCTAAGTCCAACATCTATACCTTTAAGAATATTCAGAAATTCATGGGATTTAGACTGGAGGGAAATCAAGTTATGAGAGGGCCAGTTGTGGTTGAGGCTCCTCAAGCTCAGGAGGAACAACCTCAAGATCAAGGGGACCAGCCCCAAGCTCAGGAGGAACATCCTCAAGATCAAGGGGACCAGCCCCAGGCTCAAGAGGAATAGCCTCCAGCTGAAGGGGACCAGCCCCAAGGTCAAGAGGATCAGCCTCCTTTGAATGAGGATCAGCCTCAAGTCCCAACTGAAGGTGATATCCCAGTTCATGCCCCACTCTCACCTCAGTTTCAACCCTCATCCATACAATCTAAATCTCCACAACCCACATTTCACCATCCACATCCTCTGGTGGGCCTTCTGTTGCACCATAGTTGTTCTCCTTCTTAAATGAAAAATTTGAAACCTTGAACTCCTCCATTCAAACCATGTCAGAAACATTTGAGTTGAGGATTCAAAGATTGGAGAACACTGTATCTGCCAAATTCATAGAACAAAAAGCTGCCTCAGACTATGCAGCTCAAAGATTCAACAGATTGATTGGTACAATGGCAGATGCCTCATTACAGCTAAAGGAGCACCAGCAAAAATTGGAGACAGTTCTTAAGGGGATTTTGGCAAATTCCCAAGCTGATGTCTTCAACACCAAACAGACATTACATGAGATTACCAGCACTAGACTGTCTTTTGCTCATTTTGTGGATGATTTAGAGAGCACGAGGAACTTTAATGCACATATTGATACACAGATATCTGATTTGACAAGGGAATTCAAGATCATGCAAAGCGCCTGGTTGGTCAGCTGGATCATCTTCCTCTTCACAACCCATTGCAGCTGATCTAGCCAGAATTCAAGCTACCTTGATAGAAAATTCAGACAGAATGGAACACTTCTTGCACACAAAACTCACAACCATTCAAGATCAAATCAAGACCAGCTTGACTTTCATGGAGAAAAGACTGTCTGACATTGAGACCATCTTACTTCCCATTCCTCCTCCTCCTCTATCTTCTACTTAATGTAATTTTTCTTTTGATGATGTCAAAGGGGGAGAAGAAAGAACAGAAATGTAATCTTTTTGGAATGATTGTAATGGTTCTCTTGATGAATGAAATGAAATGTTTTTTTTTTGCTTAGCTTGAATAAATTTCTCAGTTGTGTCTTTAATGTGATTGAAAATCTTTATGTGAATGTGAATGAATGAATGCTTGTCAAGTTGCTTAACCTTCTTTAAGCACTAACTTACTTCAAGTTACATTGTACTTCTCTAGTACAACCATCAATTGTGAATGAGCCATATTTAAAGTCTTTGACAAGCATGAACATGAACAAAAATAAGGACATTGAATAACCAAAAATTGCTTAAAATCACATCTCATCAAAACCTCATTGTCATATGGATTTAATGTTGCCATCATCAAAAAGGGGGAGATTGTTGGGTTGAGTGTAATTCATATCATTTTCCCTCCTATTTTTATGATGACAAATGTGATTTGAATGCAAATTATTTGAACCATGATAAATACATTCACCTAAAATTTATATTCAAAAAGCATGTTTCAAAGCACACTTATCATTTGTACTCATAATAATATTTTACTAATGATATATGTGTTTAATTTTCAGGTACAAACACTTTTTGCAAAAGAAGTGTCGACACACCCCACAATGGTGTCGACACAACACCCCAGATTCAAAGGCAAAAAGGTGAAGAAATGTTGAGACTGTGTCGACACAAGTCAAAGAGTGTGTCGACACGAGTTGCAGATTCCAGGATTTAGACTACTCAGGTCGACGCACTCTCAGGGCAGGTCGAGACTGGACTCAGTTCCCAGAACATCATGTTTGCAGAATTGGGACAGCAGGTCGACGCAGGACCAGAGCAGGTCGACATTGGACCTTGTTCCCAGAACAGCTTGTTCTTAATTTGGGACAGTGTGTCGACACCACCACCAGGGCAGGTCGACACACTACGGAAAGATTGCAACTTAAATTGGATGTTTGCCACGTGTCAGCCTAGGGCGATGGGGTATCAACCTAGGATCGTGTGCCCTTGTACCTAAAGGGTATCTTTGGAATCTTTTGGGTATAAAAGGCCCCCAATTGGCCATCCATCATGAGAAGACCCCAACGAACTCTCCAAGCCTCCAAAAAAGTTCCCTTTGGCGGCGAGAAGAGTTCATCTCCCTCTTCTGCTCTCCTGGTGTCTTCTGAAGACCAATTCTCATCAATTCGATTGTGAGAATTGGAGTTTGATCCTTGAAGAAGCAATTGAAGCGCCTCAAGGAAGCATATCAAGTAGAAGCATCCGTTGTAGAAGATTTCAAGGAAGATCCCCAAGTTCAATTGTGCAGAGCATCGGCTGGGACTTCAAGGATTCAAGCCTCTTCCCAATCTGAGCTTCTACAAGGGAGTACACTGAAGAACAAAGCCTTTTAACACTATTCTCAATGTACTTTTGTTCTTCTGAGACATCTTGAGATTGTGCAAGTGCTTCTGCATAACTCTCATGAATGTTCTCATGTCTGACATGATCTGCTGCTAGAAGATCCATGTCGTGTGTTGGTGTCTAGCATAGTTGTTTGTGAGCCATTGTGCTCAGTTTGAGTCATCGAGCTCAAGTGGTTGTTGAGCAGTCTTGCTCAGGGATCTAGAGTAGTCTTGCTCTAGAGGTGTGTGAGTTGTAAACTCAAGTGTTGGAGTTGTCTAGCTCCAGTGGGTGTGTAACCCAGTTGTTTAGTGAATCCTCACTGGGTGTGAGGGGTGGATGTAGGAATCACATGGGTGATTTCTGAACCACCTAAAAATCTCTGTGCACTTGTCTATTTGTGGTTTGATTCTATCATCCGTTAGATGCTTGCATAGGATCGATCAAGATTCACTTAATCAACTGGTCTTCATATTTATTTTATCAACTCACTTAACATTTCATCAGATCTGTGTTTTTCACTGATTAAAATTGCCTCTGATTCTAAAAGTATTTTAAATTGCTTAAGCTTCCGCAGAATGTGGCATAGATCTATTCATCCCCCCCTTCTAGATCTTATCCACACCTTTCCTTGATCCTTCATATGCATGCACGCACTACACACCAACAACGTGCTCACCAATTGAGCCCACGCACACAGATGTTTGTGTAAATTGAAGTACAATTCTCAACCCAAGAACAAGAGAAGAAAGATAAAAATTTGGAGTTCAGAATTCTTCTGTTTTAGCGTGGTTGAGAAACATCAGAGAAGAACACTGAAGCTTTCATATGCTTTTCTGGATGTTGTAGTATGGATGGACGATCTTTAGAATATCCAACACCTTGATCTCGCACAACAACCTTGAAGAAATCTTCTGGTAGGTTCTCTGGTTTGTTGGCTCATCCTTTGCCCTAGCCTAGATACAAATTCATTCTTCAACAATGTATTTATACTATACACAAGAATAGACTTAGACCATAAGACCCACAACCAAAGGACTTCTTCTTGGTCGTAGATTAGAAGATAAGCTTATGTAGAATCCATAACCGAAAAGAGTCCTATCCAAATCGATAACTGGGTTTTCGGAGTCAGTCGACCGATTTCCCAAGATCGGTCATTTGATTTTGGACTCACATCGACTGGGACATCGACTAGAAAATCGACTGAACGTTCGGTCGTCTAATTTTGGAATTTTGGTCGACCAACTTCGAGTTTAGCTTCGACCGATGCTTCAGCTGGTCAGGTTATAACGTGAATATCTGAAGTGACTCTCCTTTAGTTGGAGGATCAGTTGACTGATTTACTCAAGTCGGTCGTCTGACCTTTGGACTGTCCCACTGTCAAAGCTTCTGGCTAGGTCAGTCATCCAATTTACCCAAATCGATCGTCCGACTTTTGTCCAGTAATCAATTTGTCATCGACTCCCTTTGATTCATAACCGATCTGACATGGATTGCCTTTGAACCAAAATCGATCTGACATGAATTCCCTTTCAATATCAGTCGATCGATTTCTCAAGGTCGGTTGTCTGATTGTCAGTTTTGCAATTCTTCTTCCAGTCTTGTCTTTCTGTTTTCTCCAAGTCTTGGGCTTGGTATTGACAACTTTAAATGCGACTTTAAGACAAATATATTGCACATTTAACACACAAATTAGACCCTCCAATTAAATAAACATAAATTAAATGCTTGGTCATAAACATGAATTATATTCAGTATTTTGTGATTTTTTAAATCATGAGTTAAACTTAGTGTTTTTGTGATCATCAAAATCTATAGAGTACAATAGAAATAAGGCTCGCTTGGTTGCAAAGGGTTACAACCAAGAGTTTCGTGTGGACTTTGAAGACTCCTTTGCACCGATTGCTAGGTTAGAAACAGTTAGAATTGTTCTTGCATTTTCATGCTCAAATAAATTTAAATTGTTTCAAATGGATGTGAAAACAACCTTTGTCAATGGAATAATGAAGGAAGAAGTTTATGTGTCTCAGCCACCTGGTTTTGAAAATGCTGATAAGCCTAATCATCTGCACAAGTTACACAAAGCTCTGTATGATTTGAAATAGGCACCCCGAGCATGGTATGATAGGTTGAATACTTTTCTGATTGTTAAGAAATACACACGAGGTAATGTTGATCAAATCCTCTTCATAAAGCATGTCAATGATTACATTATTATAGTTCAAGTGTATGTTGATGATATTATCTTTGGTTCCACTAATCCAGATCTATGTGTGGAGTTTTCTAACTTCATGCATAATGAGTTTGAAATGAGCTTGGTTAGGGAACTTCAATTTTTCCTTGGACTGCAGGTAAAGCAACTTGAGGAGGGAATATTCATTAACCAAGAAAAGTACATCAAGGAATTATTGAAAAGGTTTAATTTTGAAGAGGCCAAGCCAACATTCACACCAATGGGTACAAGCATCAAAATTGATGTTGATGAAAAAGGTAAAATGGTAGATGCTCGGCAATTTAGAGATAGGATTGGCTCACTTCTATATCTCACTGCAAGTAGACTTGATATTCAATTTTCTATCTTTTTATGTGCTAGATTTCAATCATGTCCTAAAGAATCACATTTGTTTGCTGTGAAAAGAATTTTTAGATATTTGACTGGGACTATTGATTTGGGTTTGTGGTATTATGCTGGGTATGAAACTAAATTACTTTCTTACACTGATGCTAATTATGCAGGTTGTAAAATTGATAGAAAGAGCACTAGTGGATATTGTCAATTCATAGGTGGGTGTATGGTTTTATGGGCATCTAAGAAGCAACATCCAGTTGTACTCTCCACATCAGAGGCTGAATATGTTGCTGTAGAGAGTTGTGCAACTCAAGTGTTGTGGATAAAAAGTCAATTACTTGATTATCACATCAATCTTGGATGCACACCCATTTTATGTGACAACACCAGTGCTATTAATTTGTCCAAAAACCTAATTCAACACTCTAGAACAAAACACATTGAAATTAGGCATCACTTTCTCATAGATGAAGTAGCCGAACAAAATATTGAACTTAAGTTTGTTGAATCAAACAAACAATTGGTTGATATTTTCACAAAACCCTTAGCTGAAGATAGATTCACAACACTAAAAAGAAAAATTGGCATATGCAAAATGTAATAAACAAACTTGAACCTCTATGCAATGACTATATGGTATATCAAATGGTAAAATGTGGAAGGGTAAGTTAAGATGGTCTGGAAACTATCATTATGCGTAAGGAAAATCTTCCGCCAAGTACTAATAGTCCTTCTTTGCATGAAGGTAATCAAGAAAATAAACACTCTTTTTGAATAAAATGTTGAACTATGATTGCTTGCTCATACCCATGACTTTCTGTGCATGTTATTTATCATTGACTGAATGCCAAATGTGTGCATAATCACATGTGTATCATTTGCATATCATACATTTCATTCATGCACATGTTAAGGGGGAGTGATTTTTTTAAGGGGGCAAAAGAGTCAGTGCAGAAACTTGTCATGAGAACAATGTTCATTATTGGGGATATCCTGATCGGCAGCCCTCTCGCACATGACTCACACGTAGAGATCAGAGGAGAGATTGAAGAAGGGAGAAGAAGAACATAAGAACACCAGGTCTTACATGGTTCGGAGGCAACGCCTTCCTACGTCCATGGCCACAGCAGTGATTCCAATCATATGTCTCAAAAGAATCTTAGTACAAGGAGAATCCATCCCACTTTATATACTGGGAGGTTAGGGCGCCATAATCGAGAATTACAAGGACAAAATTGCCCTTAACTCAGAAACGCGAAGTCATCTGTCATGGGGTGTGAGAAGTTAACTGCCTTGAGGACTTCGACTGCCTTAGGTCTTGGAGTCGATTGCTGAAGTCGACTGCCAAAGTCGACTGCTGAAGTCGACTGCCTTGAAGACTTTGACTCATTCTCTTCTATAAGCCAAATTTAGCTTTCGGGGGCGCTGCCCCTGGAGACCCCCGTAGGAGGCGCTGCCCCCAGACCCCCTTGACCCCCCGCAGGGGGTGCTGCCCCCAGACCCTCGCGACCTGACCGCGTAGGTCGATCCGCGACTCTGAACCGGTTCACATCTGAAAGTTCAGGCTCTACACTCTAACCTTGTCATGAGAACAATGTTCATTTGGTCAGATTTGATAAAAATGTGGTTGTGACATTTGAAGAAGGACTGAAAAGCTGAATTTGCTCAGAGACAGGTCGACACATATTTGATCTTGTGTCGACACAAGCTCCTTGTTTTGAGACTGAGACTAGCTTTTGACAATCTTGTGTCGACACACAGAGGATCATGTGTCGACACGCTATCTTTTGATTGATCTCTAAAGTCTCTTATCCTTCTCTCAAACTCTTGGCAGATACATTCATTTGGTCTCCTTTCATGTCAAGAGGGGAATGCCTTTAATTTGATGAATTTTGACCACTTCAATAATTCACGTGGAGTTAAAGAATTCACTACTCTTTCTTATATCACCCCAAAATAAATTATTGGTTTGGAACCTATGAATTTTACAGCTTGATCATTAATTTTTCTGAAAACACCGAAGAGTGGATATTTAATAGCCTTAAAATATTCTATAAGTCTACATTCTTTTATTTTCTAAAATTCAAAAGTAATATGATTTCTTTGGTTGAAAATTTTCAAACTCGGTATTGTCCTTAAACATTTCCTTTATAATTTGGGAAAGGTTAAGAGTGCATCCAATGAATTTTAACTTTTTTCTTGGCAGAGCAATGGCTTGAATACTGAGAAACTACAAACCTTCACAAAAGCGATGTGCAATATATGTCATGAAGTGCCTTGCTATCTCTGCTCTAAGGGTTAATTCAAAATATGTGAAAATTGAATGTTAATTGGGCAACTAGGAATATTGGCATCTAATAAACATATATTCTCATGTCAAAAGGTTTACATCAACCTCTTGAGGTAGAATGGTGTGTACTCTCAAGTGACCATGGACTCCAGTGTGTGAAAATCATGTGTCCCTATGTAAAAAAGGAGTGCTATATGTGCCTGCTCATTCAAATTCCTTTGCAAGAAAAATACAATAAAAAAAATGGTTAACACCTTGCCTAACTTAGATCCTCTAGAATGTTTAATTTGAATACTGGTTAAAGTTTTACCTAGAGGAATTATTATGAAATTGCTGAGTAAGAATTAAGAGAATGAATTGATACAGACTTTAAAAAGAGTATTTTAATTCTATTAAATTTGTCTCAGGTATTTCAGATCTCTTAATGGTTAAACATTTACTTATAATTTTCAAACCATTAACATAAAAATGGGTAGATGATGAGAAGTTGAAAGTGATCTCATTAACATATTAAAAATCCCTGAAAAACTTCATAATAAAGTCATTTTTATCATGTTAAAGATTTTCTCTCTTCCTTTCAACAAAATCTTGATTTCTTGCTTCATCAGGTCTACAAACTTTCATCTTGTATTGACACATCTTGTTTCAAAATCTAACCCAGGTCGACTCACAGTGAATCCCAAGTCGGCATACTCTCATCTTGTGTCACACACTTTTTGACTCTTAGGTCAACTCATTGGTAACCTGTTTCTAGTTTAGGTCGGATGAACCACCGGTTCATCTTACCATCTGTTCGTGTGCCAACTCTATTTCAAACAACTCCAACCCTAGGTCGATGCCATACCTTCAAAATTCCCTCATTTGAACTTCCCTCCCCTCTTTTGTCTTTCAGTGGAAAGAAACCCTACAACATCCAGTCTCTCATCTTCTTCCTTCTCCAGTCTCCATGGCTCCTAAGAAAACTCCTCGACGTGGAGGGAAGGCACCAGCAGCAAAAGGGGTTGTCATTCGCGATGAGCCAATAGAAAGAAGATCAAAACACAAGCACGATCCTACCAAGAGGAAAGTGTTGCTATCTCTTGTGGCACATCTCCCAAATGTGTTAAGGTTACACTGCAACCTAGCAAAGGCAAATCAGTTATGCAATCCAAATGCCCAAGACGCACAGTCATAGGAGATTCAAGTTCTTCAGAGGAAACCAGTTCATCTACAAAAGAGAGCAGAAAGAGTGAAAACCCTAACACAGAACAACATGATCCATCTTCATCTGATGAATTTGCATCTCCTTTAGAGGGCAACCAAGGGTCAACAGTGACAAAAATTCGACAGATCTTAAAGCCCAGATCAGTTAACATCAATGATGAAGATTTGAAGATTGCTTTTCCAGAACTACTATCTTTGTTTGAATTCCAAGGATGGATAAAGTTCATTAGTGAACATTGGAATTTTTATCCAAGATTGGTACAAGATTCTACAAGAACTCATAGACACACCAGAAGGGTTCAAATCAGAAGTAAGGGTGTGAAAATTCAAATGACCAATGAGTCAGTTCATCAGATTCCTGATATTCCAAATTCTGGTGAAGAATTTTATGCTTATGAATTTGATCTTCATGATGCTTATTCCTTGATTACTGGATTACACATGATAAGCAAACTCAAAGCAACCACATGTCACTAGCCTGAATGCAAATACTCTTCCCCCACTTCATAGATTACTGTATCATTATTCACTACAACCATTACACTACAAGGTAGAGGAAAGAACAAATTGACAGACATTCAAAGATTCTTACTCTATTGTATGTTGAAGAAGATCAAGGTTGATCTTACTAAGATCATGTTTCAATCATGTCTGAAACTACAAGGAAAGAACTTAAAAGATCACTTCCTTATGCCATACATTTGACTGCCATTTTTAAGATGGCAGGTTTTCTTTTTCTTAAGAAAAGGTTCAGAGAATCCCTCAGTACAATATCTATTGCCTGAACAATGTTGTGAGGTATATGAAATTCAAGATTCATGGAGCACAAGTCATAAGAGGTCAGTCACCTACACCACCTCCATAAGAGCAGAACCTTAGGTGGACCAGCTACCTCCAGCTGAAAAACATTAGGTGGACCAGCCACCTCTTGCTGAAGAACCTCAGGTGGATCAGCCACCAATGGAGCAAGACATAACTTCAGATTTGCCTAAGCAGTCAATTCCCCCAGAAGTTTCACAGTCCTCAATCCCAGCTACAAGTGTGCCAACTCAATATATAGTTGTGCACAATCCTCTCTTTCAGCATGAGAGTACAACTTCAACATCTACAGGTGGATTTGTAGTACCACCGCAACTGTACAATTTCCTTCAGGTCAAGTTTGACAACTTAAACTCCTCTATGAGGGAAATGTCAAACAATTTTGGGCTAAGGATACAATGACTAGAAACCTATCAATAGTCACTTCTTGAAACAACAAGAACTTGCAGAACATGTCACGAGAAGATTTAATGGATTGGTTGGCACCCTTGGTGATGCTTCAACTCAGATGTCTTTTCTGCAGACCAGACTTCATGACATGATGACAAGGATAGTCAATGACACACACCAAGGAAATCTTATTGGCAAGAAGTTGTTACTCAATATCAGAAGTGAGACTGTCATTTGCTCATCTTGTAAATGACATGGAACATATGAGGGATACAATGGGAACATTGCTCAAAAGATTGAGCAACTTAAGGAAGACTTCAATAGTGTGGAAGCTGCATGATGACACAAGTACAGGAGACAGTAGATATGCTACCTCTCTATGTTGTACTCCTATGCCACATGACATTGACCATATGACAATTCACATTTCTGAAAATTTTAGAAATGGAAGACACATACAAGACTGAAAACAGTTCACATTTTGATGAGGAACAACTTAGAAGTTTGGAAGAGAAAATGACTAGAATTGAAAGAAGACTCCCACCCCCACCTCCACCTCAGTAATTTTTTTGATGATGTCAAAGGGGGAGAAAGTGTTAGTAGAACTGTAAATATGGGAGAGTCAAATGTTAAGAATGTTAAGGGAGAGAGCATGTAATGAGAGCATGTAATGAGGGTATGAGGGTTATTAGTCATGCATTCATATGCATCTTGTACTCTTAATTTCTGGTTGAATGAAATGGTTATTGGTAGTTTTGCTTACACTTCACTTGCAAAATGAAAGGCATGACTAACTAGAATCTTTTATTTTCCTATTCCAAAATGTTTTATGAATCATAGTTGTCATCATCAAAAAGGGGGAGATTGTTGTATCTCTTGTTTTGATGATGTTTAACTATGATCCATATAAGCCAAAATATATAGCTCAAATAATATCTAACTTTCTTTCTTCTTTTTAATTCAGAAGAAAATGAAATGAAGCCAATGGTGTCGACACCCTGTCAGGGTGTCGACAAATCATGCCTCTTTTGTGAGCAATATTTGAAGAAAAGCTAGTGGTGTTGACATAGTCCTGTCAGTGTGTCGACACACCATGTCTTTCCAGTAAGCAGATATTGAAGACTACAGTTTGTGGTGTCGACACACCCTTGTCAGGATGTCGACATATGAGCCTTCCCTCGTGAGCAATTATATACATTGAAGTCAGGTGTGTTGACACAAGTCAATCATGCGTTGACACATGTGGAATTCCAGAGAAGCTATCACAGAATTCTGGCTACATGTGTCGACACACTTCGACTGAAAGATCAAAAACTGAAATACCTTGAACATGTGTCAACTTCTGGGTCAATTGAATTGGGCGGGAATCATGTGCCCACGCACTCCAAGGTACTATGTGGACACATGGAACTATAAATACCCCTCATCCTCTAACTACTGGGAGAGAGACCCCTGTTGGGTTCTCATGTGGGAGAATGTTGAGTTACAACAAGTGCTTCAATATTTTTGATGATGAGCAATACTAATTGATGTTATGTGAATGGTTCAAACATGATGGCAATGACATAGACATGAAGAAACATGACAAAGACATGAAAGAAACATGATGTTGATAAAATGTTTCTATTAATCAACTATGCATTCATTATATCTCACTTAGAATGTCTTTTAATGCAGGTGTGATGTACACAAGACTAGCAACAAAATCCAAGTGCAAAAGAACAGAAATACACTTCAAATGGTCTGTTGTCGACGCCCCAAGGCATGGTGTCGACAGATAGACAAGTCAGAACAAGACAAGTTCTGGAAGCCTTAAAAAGCAGTAGTTGTGGACGCTACATAGTAGCTGTCGATAGCAAGACAGTAGATGTCGACAGATGCTGATTTTCTAGCAACATTATGGTTCTGGAAACCAGATTTATATAGTAGTTGTTGACGCACCAAATCGTCTGTCGACAGACGTAGTTTTGGAAAGATCTGATGGTCAAGATATGATCCATATTTGGGTGATCTCTTTAAGCACGACTCTCCATGTTTGGACACCCTTATATAAGGATCATATGGAGCTATTTTTGCAGCAAGGAGCCTCCACATAGAAACCCTAAGCCAAACAAGAAGAAGAAGGTTCCCCTATTTTCTGCTTCAACCTCTCAGTCCAGCGCGAGGAAATTCATCTCATGAGCGAATTTGAAGTCGGTTTATCCACGAATGAAGCTTCGTCTACATCATCTGATCTTCATCAACACGAAGCCTGAAGTTGTTCTGGACTACCACACGAAGAGTTCTTCATCTGGATTTGAACCTTCATCTCAGAACTCTTCCTTCTTTCTACTTCCATATACATGTGGTGTGTGTGTGCTGATTAGAGATCATTTACGTGGCGTTTGTGGAAGAGTTGTGGTTCTGTGATCTGTACAAGGGTTGTGTATAGATCATAGTGTGTGGTGTGTTGATCAAATCAAGGCTAGAGGATCTGATCTATTGTGGACTTGATCTAGCGTGTGTGTGTGTGGTTGAGCCGTTGTGCTCATGTATGTGTTGTACTCAGTTCTTGAGTAGTGTGTCCTCACTGTGTAAGGGGTGGACGTAGGAGTCATGGTGTGATCTCCGAACCACCTAAAAATCCCTTGTGCACTGTGGTTTGAATTATGGTTTGCATTGTGTTGTGCTAGATGCAGTCAGCATAGGGATTTCGTCTACACCTACTTGTTAATTGTTCACACACATTACATCAGATCAGAGGTGTTTTAATTGATTAGATCTTTTAATCCGAAGTAATTTTTAAATTTCTTAAGTTTTCGCTGCAAATCTATTCAACCCCCCCTTCTAGCTTTGCCATCACCGAATATCTGATCCTAACAACCCCAATACACAAATCCCAAAAAAAAAAAGCCTGCAGCGGCCAGAGAGAAGCTCTCCAGAGTTCTGCTCGAGTTCTAGATTTAAGACTTCAAGATCCACTTGAAGAAGTTGATTGCAGATCAAATTCAACACCAAGACTCATGGGACTTCATCAATTGCATGAAGCTAGAAGCCAGAGAACTCGCAATTAGGCTTAAAAGGGGGAATCAAAACAGTTGTTTCTATTCTATCACTCTTCAAATTCCAAATCTGTTCTGTACTTGAATTTCATCTTATTCATTGTGTGTTGTGATAATTAAGCAATCTTGTTCTCATTTCAAGTGTGTGTTGCCTTGATCTGAGAACTCAATCATCTCAGATCGTGTGTGTTTGTGTGTGTACTTCAGACTTGCTAGATAAGCAGATTGTGTGTGTGTGTGGACGGTAGATGTAGGATACACAATTATGTAGTCTGAACACCTTAATCTGTGTGGTTTCTGTGGTTTGACTTAATTCCATGCTAGATGATTGATAAGCATGCTTATTAATCATTCTCTATCATCCAGCTATCCCTGAATTGTCATTTTACACACTCAATCTGTCTTAACTCTGATCTGTGATTACTCTAGAATTCGATATATCTGTAGACCTTGAATTTGATAAGTGATTTGTTTAAACTATTTGAAATCCATTCAACCTCCCCCCCCCCCCCTCTAGATTTCTTGTTAGCTATTTCAGCAATCTTTAATGGAGAAAAGAGAAATCTGAAAAGCCTTGAAGAAAGTCCTTAACTCCAACATTCTAACTTCCACCTCTTCCTCTGTACTACTCTACTGCATATTGAAGAGAGATTCACTTGGAGAAAAGAAACTCGCACCACTCAGCTATTGAACATTCAAGAAGTTCTTGTTCAACCACTCTTTTGTTTATCTCTGTTTTGGTGATAACTAAAACTCATGACTAAATAATCTTATATTTATGTCATATCATGTTATGATATTAATATGAAAACTCATGCATTCATGTATAAGTTTTGACATTCAATGAGTGCATAATAATCTCCAAATGCACTATCGGAATATCACAGAAAAACTATGTTATAAACACTATGTTTGAATGGCGAATTTTCTGACTATTGATCAGATTTTTTCTTAAGTCCACATCGATTACATTCAAAACACCGATTTCAGTCAGAACATCGATTACTATACAAAAACATCGATTTCATTAAAACATCAACTTCAATCAAACATTGATTTCAATCCAACAACGAATTCACTTAAACATCGATTTCAGTTCAACATCGATTTCATTCAAATATCGATTTCACTTAAACATCGATTTCATTCAAACATCGATTTCATTAAAACATCGATTTCTATTCAACATCGATTTCGTTTAGAACATCGACTTCAAAACATCGATTTCACTTAAACATCGATTTCTGTTCAACATCAATTTTGTTTAGAACATCGACTTCAAAACATTGATTTCATTTTCACATCGACTTCATTTCAACATCGATTACATTCATACATGGGTTACACTCAAACATCGACTCTGGTTCAAACTCTGACTATTGGAAAGTTGATATGTAATACATACTCCAACTTCTTTACAGTCGAAGTTTCTATACTTAAACATCGATTGCCTCTACATTTCAAACGTTTCAAAATGTTTGTGGCAGCAACTGAAAATTCAAATGTATTTCATATATTATCTTATTATTTCTCTGTCTAGCTGAAGATCTTTTTGCTATCTATCCTTCAAGGTAGGTGAGATGTTGTCAGCAGAAAACAAGGAAATAAGGCAAGGTATGGGCTTCTGTCAGAAGATCTTTTTAGTCCGACTCTATCTCTATGCCTATAGATATCTAGGGTTCCCTCAGTTGGCCCTTTTTGGTATGGCAGCAAGCTAACCTAGAGGGGGGGGGTGAATAGATTTTCTGAAATCTAAAACAGAAACTTAAACACAAAAAATTATCACTTCAAAGTTTGGTTAGTTCAGTGTGATAAAGAGTAGCAGTGCGGAAGCAAATAAACAATCACACAAATGACACAAGGAATTTATCCTGGTTCGGCCCTTCCCACATGGAAGTCCTACGTCCAGTCCCCAAGCAACCTCTTGGGATTTCACTAACCAAGAGTACAGTCCCCCTCAAGGACACTACAACACCAGCACCCTAGCTGGTCTTCTTCTCTTTCCCGGGCAAGAAGGCAGCCCACTTCTTTTACAGGTCAAGAAGCCAACCTCTTGGTACAAACCCAGAGCGGTTTGCTAGACACAAACCCCTAGTGTTCTACACTGTATACAGTCCTACAGATGGGACAGAAATCTTTCTTAGAAAAGAAAGATCAGACGAGAGCTATTACAAAGATGATACTAAGAACTAGCTCACAGTCAAGGACTCTCCCCAAATTTACAATGAGCGCCAGAGAGAGAATGAAGAGAGAAAAGAAAGCTTGGAGACTTGAATGCTTGAGACGATTTTGCTTGCTTTTCTTGGCTTAGGCTTTTCTCTCTTCTTTGAGTGTATGTGGAATTGAAGTTCTCACTGGATGTACACTTTCAAGGATATTCAGGAAAAGCTCTCCTCTTGTTCTTCAGCCTTGCTTCATCTTTTACATGCGGGGCTTTGAATAGATCCGTTGAAGAGATCGTTGGAGCTCTTCTAGTCGTTGCTGATCTTTTTATTTTTTTCTTCTTCAGATTGACAGCTTTTGGTGATCTTCGAAGTCTGCAAGCATAGAAGAAAGTGTTTTTAAAAGAGTACTTCTGTCAAAAAGCTTACATACCTCTATGCTTCTTGTTTTCTTCCGAAGTAGTAAGGGATCACCTTTTTGTCTGACAGGAAAGAAGAGATCTAGAGAGAGAAGAAATCTTCTGTCAGAGACATTTGGCTTTTCATTAGACGCCAAAATATTTGAACATCTGAATATAAAGGAAATCGATGTTTACATGAAGTCGATGTTTGGACAAAATCGATGTTTAAGTGAAAGCAAATCGATGTATAAGTATAGGCAAATCGATGGGCAAATCGATGTTCAATCATAAGCAAATTGATGTTTGACTTATCGAGTTGATGTGGCCACCAATCGTTATGAATCTTGTCGAATCATTATGGCGACCAAATCGTATTTGACTTATGAAACGATGTGAGACCAAATCGTTATGTCACTTCGAATCGTTGTGAGAACCAAATCGTTGTTCTCACTTATCAAATCGTTATGAGCCTTAACGAATCGTTATAGAAGGCAAATCGATGTGAGGGCAAATCGTTGCGCTCACTTATTAAATCATTATAGCTATCGAATCGATGTATGAATCGTTCTACTCATTTATGAAATCGATGTGAGACTTAACAATTTGTTATGAGATTGATGCGACACAGATGAAACATGATATTCAATTAATTACTCATAAATTTTGTTATCACCAAAATATAAAGACAAACAGAGAGTGGTTCAACAATCTCCCCCTTTTGGTGATTACAAAATTTATGAGAATTTCTGGCAAAAATACTTACGCATAGAAAATGCAGAAAATTCATAGAAAATACATACTCTCCCCTTTTTGTCACTAACCAAAAAGGAAGGATCTTACCATGCATATTCTCCCCCTTTGAGAGAATTTATTACCATTGAGGGGTTCAACAATGATTGACATTAATGAATAACTCCCCTTAGTCTGTGCTCCCCCTAAGTGTAAGAGTCCCCCTTAATGTGAGGCAAGTCAGTTCTTGTTGATCTTGACCTTTCACATGTGTTTGTCAACTCTTTAAGATTTTTATCTGCAAACATCTTAAAAAGAGACTTGCAAACATTGTTAGTAGCAATTATAAAAATTCAATATTATGACTACTCCCTCTTCAGATGAGATTTGGATGAAGAGTTGGCAGTCACTCTTGCCTTGAGCATCCTGATCTGATGGCTCCAAGGCTACCCTGCAAACAACTTATTTAGAATTAGGTACCCAAATCTTTTTGGGTCATTGATGGTTAGATGCATAAAAATATCCTTCCGAGATCCAACTAGGTGTCTTGTTGTGCAGGTGTTTACTGTGTGTCCTAATTTATTGCAATGAGAACAACAATGAATATAATCTATTTTACAGTTGATTATTTTTATGATGTCTGTTTAGAACACAATTTTGGAAACTTTTTCTTTACAGGGGCCCTTTTCTGAGGCATTTTAGTTTCTTTTATAAAATTGGCAAAAGATATTTTCCTGGAATTATTACTTGTTTTCCTTTTTCCATAGGTATGTATCCAAACCTTGTTTATTATTTCTAGATTTTGACCCTTTTAAGCATAGGGCTAAAGATGTTTTTCCTCTAGTAATTTACTAATTGATTCCTTTAAATAGAGATTTTATTCAGTTAGAGTTTTTAATTTTTCTTCTAACTCTAACTTCTCATTATTCTGATTTTCAAATCTTCATTTAAAGATAATTATTATCTTTACATTCTTTTAATTATTCTTCTAATTGTTCCATTTCTGATTTAAGATTAGAATTAGTGTTTTCTAAACAAATAAGGTTGTTCTTGATATTTTCAATTCTTTTACAACAACCTTGTGTTTATCATAAAGTTCATTAAAGACTTCTTCCAAGTCTTCAGACTCTGACCCTGAATCATTGCATGAATCAAAAATTGGTCAGAATGTACCTCATTAGTCCTATCATGAGAGATAGATTTACTTGCACTTTTTCTGAAATTGAGCTTGATGAGCCAGAGCTTGTGGCCTCTTCATTTTCCCAAGCAGCTGCCATGGCTTACTTTTGAACTTCTTGTGCTGCTTCTTGGACTTTCGATTTGACCAGTCTTTTTGAGTTTTGGACAGTCTGGTCTCAGATGTCCAGGTTTTCTGCATTCATAGCAGACTGGTTCTTTCTCCTTTTCTCTTCCTTGGGATCCTTCTTGACCCATTTTTCTTCTTCTTTAAAATCTTCTGAAGTTTGGACAGAACTTCATCAACATCACTATCTTCAGATCCTACAATTTTGAGCTAGAAGAAGAAGAAGTGGAAGGAGCGGCTGCAACTTAAGAGCATTAGTTATTTTTTCTTTGATGAGCTCTCAGATAGTCGCTCCATATTAATTTCATGTGCCATGAGGGAACCAATTAACTTATCAATAGAAAACTTGGTTAGATCATGGGCTTCTTCAATAGCTGTGACCTTAGGGGTCCATGAAATAGTTAAAGACCCAAGTATTTTTCAACAATTTCCTCATCAGAGAGATTTTTGCAAAGAGCGCTTAGACCAACTACTATGCTCGAAAAATCTATTATATATTTGAGATATATTTTCGTTAGAAAGCATTTAAAACTGCTCATATTGAGAGACAAGAATATATATTCTAGTTTGTTTCACTTATATCTGTCCCTTCAAGTTATCTGCAGTTTTTCCCATATTTCTTTAGCAGATTACATGCAGATACTCTACTGAATTCTCTTTTTGAGATAAAGCGCAACATAGATAGTTTTTAGCCTTAAAGTTTAAAGATAATTTAACTTTATCTACTGCAGTAATGGTTGTAGTACCTTCAGCAGGAACAATACATAATAAACCTACCTCGATTACCTGCCATAGATCGAAGTTTGTGCCTCGAATGAAGCATTCCATCCTCATCTTCCAATATTGGTAATCATCTCATCAAAGAATGGAGGTCTGGTAACTGATTGTCCTTCAGCATATCCTTGACCTGCTATGGATCTTTGCTCTAAGATCGTTGGATCTTCTTTGAATGTTCAAAGACCCTCTTTGATACCACTTGTTGGCCCTTTTTGGTACGGCAGCAAGCTAACCTAGAGGGGGGGGTGAATAGGTTTTCTGAAATCTGAAACAGAAAATTATCACTTCAAAGTTTGATTAGTTTAGTGTGATAAAGAGTAGCAGTGTGGAAGTAAATAAACAATCACATAAAAGAACAAGGAATTTATCCTGGTTCGGCCCTTCCCACATGGAAGTCCTACGTCCAGTCCCCATGCAACCTCTGGGATTTCACTAACCAAGGGTACAATCCCCTCAAGGACACTACAACACCCAGCACCACAGCTAGTCTTCTTCTCTTCCCGGGCAAGAAGGTAGCCCACTTCTTTTACAGGTCAGGAAGCCAACCTCTTAGTACAAACCACAGTGCGGGTTGCTAGACACAAACCCTAGCTAAGTTCTACACTGTATACAGTCTACAGGGATAGAAATCTTTCTTGGAAAGAAAGATTAGACCGAGAGCTATACAGAGAACACTAAGAACTACCTCACAGTCAAAGAGTCTCCCCCAAATTTACAATGAGCGCAGAGAGAAAATGAAGAGAGAAAAGAAAGCTTGGAGACTTGAATGCTTGAGACGCTTTTGCTTGCTTCTTCTTGCTCAGGCTCTTATCTCTTTCTTTGAGTGTATGTGGAATTTGAAGTTCCTCACTGGATGTACACTCCTTCAAGGATATTCAGGGAAAGCTCTCCTCTTGTTCTCCAGCCTGCTTCATATTTATATGCGGGGCTTTGAATAGATCCGTTGAAGAGATCCGTTGGAGCTCTTCTAGTCGTTGTTGATCTTTATTCTTTTTCTCTTCAGATTGACAACTATTTGGTGATCTTCGAGATCCGCAAGCATAGAAGAAAGTGTTTTTCTAAAAGAGTACTTCTGTCAAAAGCTTACATACCTCTATGCTTCATGTTTCTTCCAGAAGTAGTAAGAGATCACCTTTTTGTCTGATAGGAAAGAAGAGATCTAGAGAGAGAGAAATCTTTCTGCAGAGACATTTGACTTTCATTAGGCGCCAAACATATTTGAAACATCTGAATATAAAGGAAATCGATGTACATGAAGTCGATGTTTGGACCAAATCGATGTTTAAGTGAAAGCAAATCGATGTATAAGTATAGGCAAATCGATGGGCAAATCGATGTTCAATCATAAGCAAATCGATGTTTAACTTATCGAGTTGATGTGGCAACCAAATCGTTATGATTCTTGTCGAATCGTTATGGCGACCAAATCGTTATTTGACTTATGAAATCGATGTGAGACCAAATCGTTATGTCACTTATCGAATCGTGTGAGAGAACCAAATCGTTGTTTCTCACTTATCAAATCGTTATGAGCCTTAACGAATCGTTATAGAAGGCAAATCGATGTGAGGGCAAATCGTTGCGCTTACTTATTAAATCGTTATAGCTATCGAGTCGATGTATGAATCGTTCTACTCATTTATGAAATCGATGTGAGACTTAACAATTTGTTATGAGATTGATGCGACACAGATGAAACATGATATTCAATTTAATTACTCATAAATTTTGTTATCACCAAAATATAAAGACAAACAGAGAGTGGTTCAACAATCTCCCCCTTTTGATGATTACAAATTTATGAGATTTTTTGGCAAAATACTTACGCATAGAAAATGCAGAAGAAATTCATAGAACATACATACTCTCCCCCTTTTGTCACAACCAAAAGGAAGGATCTTACCATGCATATTCTCCCCCTTTGAGAGAATTTCTTACCATTGAGGGGTTCAACAATGATTGACATTAATGAATAACTCCCCTTAGTCTGTGCTCCCCCTAAGTGTAAGAGTCCCCCTTAATGTGAGGCAAGTCAGTTCTTGTGATCTTGACCTTTCACATGTTGTTTGTCAACTCTTTAAGATTTTTATCTGCAAGCATCTTAAAAAGAGACTTGCAAACATTGTTAGTAGCAATTATAAAAATTCAATATTTATGACTACTCCCTCTTCAGATGAGATTTGGATGAAGAAGTTGGCAGTCACTTTGCCTTGAGCATCCTTGATCTGATGCTCCAAGGCTACCCTGCAAACTTATTTAGAATTAGGTACCCAAATCTTTTTGGGTCATGATGGTTAGATGCATAAAAATATCCTTCCGAGATCCAAACTAGGTGTCTTGTTGTGCAGGTGTTTACTGTGTGTCCTAATTTATTGCAATGAGAACAACAATGAATATAATCTATTTTACAGTTCTGATTATTTTTATGATGTCTGTTTAGAACACAATTTTGGAAACTTTTTCTTTACAGGGCCCTTTTCTGAGGCATTTTAGTTTTTTTACAAAATTTGGCAAAGGATATTTGCTGGATTATGGCTTGTTTTCCTTTTTCCATAGGTATGTATCCAAACCCTTGTTATTATTTCTAGATTTTGACCCTTTTAAGCATATGGCTAAAGATGTTTTTCCTCTAGTTAATTTACTAACTGATTCCTTTAAATAGAGATTTTATTCAGTTAGAGTTTTTAATTTTTCTTCTAACTCTAACTTCTCATTATCTTGATTTTCAAATCTTCATTTAAAAGATAATTATTATCTACATTCTTTTAATTATTCTTCTAATTGTCCTTGATTTAAGATTAGAATTAGTGTTTTCTAAGCAAGTAAGGTTGTTCTTGATATTTTCCAATTCTTTTACAACAACTTGTGTTTATCATAAAGTTCATTAAAGACTTCTTCCAAGTCTTCAGACTCTGACCCTGAATCATTGCATGAATCAAAAAATGGGTCAGAATGTACCTCATCTAGTCCTATCATGAGAGATAGATTTACTTGCTCTTTTTCTGAACTTGAGCTTGATGAGCCAGAGCTTGTGGGCTCTTCATTTTCCCAAGCAGCTGCCATGGCTTTACTTTTGAACTTCTTGTGCTGCTTCTGGACTTTCGATTGACCAGTCTTTTGAGTTTTGGACAGTCTGGTCTTAGATGTCCAGGTTTTCTGCATTCATAGCAGACTAGTTCTTTCTCCTTTTCTCTTTCCTTTGGATCCTTCTGACCCATTTTTCTTCTTCTTTAAATTTTCTGAATTGGACAGAACTTCATCAACATCACTATCTTAGATCCTGCAATTTTTGAGCTAGAAGAAGAAGAAGTGGAAGGAGCAGCTGCACCTTTAAGAGCATTAGTATATATTTTCTTTGATGAGCTCTCAGATAGTCGCTCCATATTAATTTCATGTGCCATGAGGGAACCAATTAAGTATCAATAGAAAACTTGGTTAGATCATGGGCTTCTTCAATAACTGTGACCTTAGGGGTCCATGAAATAGTTAAAGACACAAGTATTTTCTCACAATTTCCTCATCAGAGAGGATTTTTGCCAAGAGCGCTTAGACCAACTACTATGCTCGAAAATCTATTATATATTTAAGATATATTTTCGTTAGAAAGCATTTTAAACTACTCATATTGAGAGACAAGAAATATATTCTAGTTTGTTTCACTTTATCTGTCCCTTCATAAGTTATCTGCAGTTTTTCCCATATTTCTTTAGCAGATTACAGCAGATACTTACTGAATTCTCTTTTGAGATAAAGCGCAACATAGATAGTTTTTTAGCCTTAAAGTTAAAGATAATTTAACTTTATCTACTGCAGTAATGGTTGTAGTACCTTCAGCATGAACAATAACATAATAACCTACTCGATTACTGCCATAGATCGAAGTCTGTGCCTCGAATGAAGCATTCCATCCTCATCTCCAACATTGTAATCCTCTCCATCAAAGAATAGAGGTCTGGTAACTGATTGTCCTTCAGCATATCCTTGAGCTGCCATGGATCATTGCTCTAAGATCGTTGGATCTTATTTGAATGTTCAAAGACCCTCTTTGATACCACTTGTTGGCCCTTTTTGGTACGGCAGCAAGCTAACATAGAGGGGGGGGTGAATAGGTTTTTTGAAATCTGAAACAGAAAATTATCACATCAAAGTCTGATTATTTTATTGTGATAAAGAGTAGCAGTGCGGAAGTAAATAAACAATCACAAAAGGACACAAGGAATTTATCCTGGTTCAGCCCTTCCCACATGGAAGTCCTACATCCAGTCCCCATGCAACCTCTTGGGATTTCACTAACCAAGGGTACAATCCCCCTCAAGGACACTACAATACCCAGCACCGCAGCTAGTCTTCTTCTCTTTCCCGGCAAGAAGGTAGCCCACTTCTTTTACAGGTCAAGAAGCCCACCTCTTGGTACAACCCCAGTGCGGTTTTGCTAGACACAAACCCCTAGCTAAGTTCTACACTGTATACAGTCCTACAGCTGGATAGAAATCTTTCTTAGAAAGAAGATTAGACCGAGAGCTATTACAAGATGAACACTAAGAACTAGCTCACAGTCAAAGAGTCTCCCCCAATTTACAATGAGCGCAGAGAGAAAATGAAGAGAGAAAAGAAAGCTTGGAGACTTGAATGCTTGAGACGCTTTTGCTTGCTTCTTCTTGGCTCAGGCTCTTTCTCTCTTTCTTTGAGTGTGTGGAATTTGAAGTTCCTCACTGGATGTACACTCCTTCAAGGATATTCAGGGAAAGCTCTCCTCTTGTTCTCCAGCCTTGCTTCATATTTTATATGCGAGGCTTTGAATAGATCCGTTGAAGAGATCCATTGGAGCTCTTCTAGTCGTTTTGATCTTTTTATTCTTTTTCTTCTTCAGATTGACAGCAATTTGGTGATCTTCGAGATCAGCAAGCATAGAAGAAAGTGTTTTTCTAAAAGAGTACTTCTGTCAAAAAGCTTACATACCTCTATGCTTCTTGTTTTATTCCAGAAGTAGTAAGAGATCACCTTTTTGTCTGATAGGAAAGAAGAGATCTAGAGAGAGAGAAAATTTTCTGTCAGAGACATTTGACTTTTCATTAGGTGCCAAACATATTTGAAACATCTGAATATAAGGAAATTGATGTTTACAGGAAGTCGATGTTTGGAAAAAATCGATGTTTAAGTGAAAGCAATCTATGTTATAAGTATAGGCAAATCGATGTTCAATCATAAGCAAATCGATGTTTGACTTATCGAGTTGATGTGGCAACCAAATCATTATGAATCTTGTCGAATCGTTATGGCGACCAAATCGTTATTTGACTTATGAAATCGATGTGAGACCAAATCGTTATGTCACTTACGAATCGTTGTAAGAACCAATCGTTGTTTCTCACTTATCAAATCGTTATGAGCCTTACGAATCGTTATAGAAGGCAAATCGATGTGAGGGCAAATCGTTGCGCTTACTTATTAAATCGTTATAGCTATCGAATCGATGTATGAATCGTTCTACTCATTATGAAATCGATGTGAGACTTAACAATTTGTTATGAGATTGATGCGACACAGATGAAACATGATATTCAATTTAATTACTCATAAATTTTGTTATCACCAAAATATAAAGACAAACAGAGAGTGGTTCAACAATCTCCCCCTTTTTGATGATTACAAAATTTATGAGAATTTTTTGGCAAAAATACTTACGCATAGAAAATGCAGAAAATTCATAAACATACATACTCTACTCTCCCCCTTTTGTCACTAACCAAAAAGGAAGGATCTTACTTACATGCATATTCCTCCCCTTTGAGAGAATTTCTTACCATTGAGGGATTCAACAATCATTGACATTATGAATAACTCCCCCTTAGTCTGTGCTCCCCCTAAGTGTAAGAGTCCCCCTTAATGTGAGGCAAGTCAGTTCTTTTGATCTTGACCTTTCACATGTTGTTTGTCAACTCTTTAGATTTTTATCTGCAAGCATCTTAAAAAGAGATTTGCAAACATGTTAGTAGCAATTATAAAAATTCAATATTTATGACTACCCCTCCCTCATCAGATGAGATTTGGATGAAGAGTTGGCAGTCACTCTTGCCTTGAGCATCCTTGATCCTGATGCTCCAAGGCTACCCTGCAAACAACTTATTTAGAATTAGGTACCCGAATCTTTTTGGGTCCTTGATGGTTAGATGCATAAAAATCCTTCCGAATCCAAACTAGGTGCCTTGTTGTTAGTTTTTACTGTGTGTCCTAATTTATTGCAATGAGAACAACAATGAATATAATCTATTTTAGAGTTCTGATTATTTTATGATGTCTGTTTAGAACACAATTTTTGGAACTTTTCTTTTACAGGGGCCCTTTTCTGAGGCATTTTAGTTTCTTTTACAAAATTTGGCAAAGGATATTTTCCTGGAATTATGGCTTGTTTTCCTTTTTCCATAGGTATGCATCCAAACCCTTGTTTATTATTTCCAGATTTTGACCCTTCTAAGCATAGGGCTAAAGATGTTTTTCCTCTAGTTCATTTACAAACTGATTCCTTTAAATAGAGATTTTATTCAGTTAGAGTTTTTAATTTTTCTTCTAACTCTAACTTCTCATATTCTTGATTTTCAATCTTCATTTAAAAGATAATTATTATCTTTACATTCTTTTAATTATTCTTCTAATTGTTCCATTTCCTGATTTACGATTAGAATTAGTGTTTTCTAAACAAGTAAGGTTGTTCTTGATATTTTTCAATTCTTTTACAACAACCTGTGTTTATCATAAAGTTCATTAAAGACTTCTTCCACGTCTTCAGACTCTGACCCTGAATCATTGCACGAATCAAAAAATGGGTCAGAATGTACCTCATCTAGTCTTATCATGAGAGATAGATTTACTTGCTCTTTTTCTGAACTTGAGCTTGATGAGCCAGAGCTTGTCGCCTCTTCATTTTCCCAAGCAGCTGCCATGCTTTACTTTTGAACTTCTTGTGCTGCTTCTGGACTTTTCGATTTGACCAGTCTTTTGAGTCTTGGACAGTCTGGTCTCAATGTCCAGGTTTTCTGCATTCATAGCAGACTGGTTCTTTCTCCGTTTTCCTCTTTCCTTTGGATCCTTCTTGACCCATTTTTCTTCTTCTTTAAAATCTTCTGAAGTTTGGACAAACTTCATCAACATCACTATCTTCAGATCCAATTTTTGAGCTAGAAGAAGAAGAAGTGGAAGGAGCGGCTGCAACTTTAAAGCATTAGTATATTTTTTCTTTGATGAGCTCTCAGATAGTCGCTCCATATTAATTTCAAGTGCCATGAGGGAACCAATTAACTTATCAATAGAAAACTTGGTTAGATCATGGGCTTCTTCAATAGCTGTGACCATTGGGGTCCATGAAATAGTTAAAGACCCAAGTATTTTTCTCACAATTTCCTCATCAGAGAGATTTTTGCAAAGAGCGCTTAGACCAACTACTATGCTCGAAAATCTATTATATATTTAGATATATTTTCGTTAGAAAGCATTTTAAACTACTCATATTGAGAGACAAGAATATATATTCTAGTTTGTTTCACTTTATCTGTCCCTTCATAAGTTATCTGCAGTTTTTCCCATATTTCTTTAGCAGATTACATGCAGATACTCTACTGAATTCTCTTTTTGAGATAAAGCGCAACATAGATAGTTTTTAGCCTTAAAGTTTAAAGATAATTTAACTTTATCTACTACTGCAGTAATGGTTGTAGTACCTTCAGCAGAACAATAACATAATAACCTACCTCGATTACCTGCCATAGATCGAAGTCTGTGCCTCGAATGAAGCATTCCATCCTCATCTTCCAACATTGGTAATCCTCTCCATCAAAGAATAGAGGTCTGGTAACTGATTGTCCTTCAGCATATCCTTGAGCTGCCATGGATCATTGCTCTAAGATCGTTGGATCTTATTGAATGTTCAAAGACCCTCTTTGATACCACTTGTTGGCCTTTTTGGTACGGCAGCAAGCTAACATAGAGGGGGGGGTGAATAGGTTTTTTGAAATCTGAAACAGAAAATTATCACATCAAAGTCTGATTATTTTATTGTGATAAAGAGTAGCAGTGCGGAAGTAAATAAACAATCACATAAAGGACAAGGAATTTATCCTGGTTCAGCCCTTCCCACATGGAAGTCCTACATCCAGTCCCCATGCAACCTCTGGGATTCACTAACCAAGGGTACAATCCCCCTCAAGGACACTACAATACCCAGCACCGCAGCTAGTCTTCTTCTCTTTCCCGGGCAAGAAGGTAGCCCACTTCTTTTACAGGTCAAGAAGCCAACCTCTTGGTACAAACCCCAGTGCGGTTTTGCTAGACACAAACCCCTAGCTAAGTTCTACACTGTATACAGTCCTACAGCTGGATAGAAATCTTTCTTAGAAAAGAAAGATTAGACCGAGAGCTATTACAAGATGAACACTAAGAACTACTCACAGTCAAAGAGTCTCCCCCAAATTTACAATGAGCGCAGAGAGAAAATGAAGAGAGAAAAGAAAGCTTGGAGACTTGAATGCTTGAGACGCTTTTGCTTGCTTCTTCTTGGCTCAGGCTCTTTCTCTCTTCTTTGAGTGTATGTGGAATTTGAAGTTCCTCACTGGATGTACACTCTTCAAGGATATTCAGGAAAGCTCTCCTCTTGTTCTCCAGCCGTGCTTCATATTTTATATGCGAGGCTTTGAATAGATCCGTTGAAGAGATCCATTGGAGCTCTTCTAGTCGTTGTTGATCTTTTTATTCTTTTTCTTCTTCAGATTGACAGCAATTTGGTGATCTTCGAGATCAGCAAGCATAGAAGAAAGTGTTTTTCTAAAAGAGTACTTCTGTCAAAAAGCTTACATACCTCTATGCTTCTTGTTTTATTCCAGAAGTAGTAAGAGATCACCTTTTTGTCTGATAGGAAAGAAGAGATCTAGAGAGAGAAGAAATTTTCTGTCAGAGACATTTGACTTTTCATTAGGTGCCAAACATATTTGAAACATCTGAATATAAAGGAAATTGATGTTTACAGGAAGTCGATGTTTGGAAAAAATCGATGTTTAAGTGAAAGCAAATCTATGTTATAAGTATAGGCAAATCGATGTTCAATCATAAGCAAATCGATGTTTGACTTATCGAGTTGATGTGGCAACCAAATCATTATGAATCTTGTCGAATCGTTATGGCGACCAAATCGTTATTTGACTTATGAAATCGATGTGAGACCAAATCGTTATGTCACTTATCGAATCGTTGTAAGAACCAAATCGTTGTTTCTCACTTATCAAATCGTTATGAGCCTTAACGAATCGTTATAGAAGGCAAATCGATGTGAGGGCAAATCGTTGCGCTTACTTATTAAATCGTTATAGCTATCGAATCGATGTATGAATCGTTCTACTCATTTATGAAATCGATGTGAGACTTAACAATTTGTTATGAGATTGATGCGACACAGATGAAACATGATATTCAATTTAATTACTCATAAATTTTGTTATCACCAAAATATAAAGACAAACAGAGAGTGGTTCAACAATCTCCCCCTTTTTGATGATTACAAAATTTATGAGAATTTTTTGGCAAAAATACTTACGCATAGAAAATGCAGAAAATTCATAGAACATACATACTCTCCCCCTTTTTGTCACTAACCAAAAAGGAAGGATCTTACCATGCATATTCTCCCCCTTTGAGAGAATTTCTTACCATTGAGGGATTCAACAATCATTGACATTAATGAATAACTCCCCCTTAGTCTGTGCTCCCCCTAAGTGTAAGAGTCCCCCTTAATGTGAGGCAAGTCAGTTCTTGTTGATCTTGACCTTTCACATGTTGTTTGTCAACTCTTTAAGATTTTTATCTGCAAGCATCTTAAAAAGAGATTTGCAAACATTGTTAGTAGCAATTATAAAAATTCAATATTATGACTACTCCCTCTTCATGAGATTTGGATGAAGAGTTGGCAGTCACTCTTGCCTTGAGCATCCTTGATCCTGATGCTCCAAGGCTACCCTGCAAACAACTTATTTAGAATTAGGTACCCAATCTTTTTGGGTCCTTGATGGTTAGATGCATAAAAATATCCTTCCGAAATCCAAACTAGGTGCCTTGTTGTGTAGTTTTTTACTGTGTGTCCTAATTTATTGCAATGAGAACAACAATGAATATAATCTATTTTAGAGTTCTGATTATTTTATGATGTCTGTTTAGAACACAATTTTTGGAAACTTTTTCTTTTACAGGGGCCCTTTTCTGAGGCATTTTAGTTTCTTTTACAAAATTTGGCAAAGGATATTTTCCTGGAATTATGGCTTGTTTTCCTTTTTCCATAGGTATGCATCCAAACCCTTGTTTATTATTTCCAGATTTTGACCCTTCTAAGCATAGGGCTAAAGATGTTTTTCCTCTAGTTAATTTACAACTGATTCCTTTAAATAGAGATTTTATTCAGTTAGAGTTTTTAATTTTTCTTCTAACTCTAACTTCTCATTATTCTTGATTTTCAAATCTTCATTTAAAAGATAATTATTATCTTTACATTCTTTTAATTATTCTTCTAATTGTTCCATTTCTGATTTACGATTAGAATTAGTGTTTTCTAAACAAGTAAGTTGTTCTTGATATTTTTCAATTCTTTTACAACAACCTTGTGTTTATCATAAGTTCATTAAAGACTTCTTCCACGTCTTCAGACTCTGACCCTGAATCATTGCACGAATCAAAAAATGGGTCAGAATGTACCTCATCTAGTCTTATCATGAGAGATAGATTTACTTGCTCTTTTTCTGAACTTGAGCTTGATGAGCCAGAGCTTGTCGCCTCTTCATTTTCCCAAGCAGCTGCCATGGCTTTACTTTTGAACTTCTTGTGCTGCTTCTTGGACTTTCGATTTGACCAGTCTTTTGAGTCTTGGACAGTCTGGTCTCAGATGTCCAGGTTTTCTGCATTCATAGCAGACTGGTTCTTTCTCCTTTTTCTCTTTCCTTTTCCTTCCTCTGACCCATTTTTCTTCTTCTTTAAAATCTTCTGAAGTTTGGACAGAACTTCATCAACATCACTATCTTCAGATCCTGCATTTTTGAGCTAGAAGAAGAAGAGTGGAAGGAGCGGCTGCAACTTTAAGAGCATTAGTATATTTTTTCTTTGATGAGCTCTCAGATAGTCGCTCCATATTAATTTCAAGTGCCATGAGGGAACCAATTAACTTATCAATAGAAAACTTGGTTAGATCATGGCTTCTTCAATAGCTGTGACCATTGGGGTCCATGAAATAGTTAAAGACCCAAGTATTTTTCTCACAATTTCCTCATCAGAGAGATTTTTGCAAAGAGCGCTTAGACCAACTACTATGCTCGAAAATCTATTATATTTGAGATATACTTTCGTTAGGAAGCATTTTAAACTGCTCATATTGAGAGACAAGAATATCTATTCTAGTTTGTTTCACTTTATCTGTCCCTTCATAAGTTATCTGTAGTTTTTCCCATATTTCTTTAGCAGATTTACATGCAGATACTCTACTGAATTCTCTTTTTGAGATAAAGCGCAACATAGATAGTTTTTAGCCTTAAAGTTTAAAGATAATTTAACTTTATCTACTGCAGTAATGGTTTTAGTACCTTCAGCAGGAACAATAACATAATCACCTACCTCGATTACCTGCCATAGATCGAAGTCTATGCCTCGAATGAAACATTCCATCCTCATCTTCCAATATTGGTAATACTCTCCATCAAAGAATGGAGGTCTGGTAACTGATTGTCCTTCAGCATATCCTTGAGTTGCCATGGATCTTTGCTCTAAGATCGTTGGATCTTCTTTCAATGCTCAGAGACCCTCTTTGATACCACTTGTTGGCCCTTTTTGGTACGGCAGCAAGCTAACCTAGAGGGGGGGGTGAATAGGTTTTCTGAAATCTGAAACAGAAACTTAAACACAGAAAATTATCACTTCAAAGTTTGATTAGTTTAGTGTGATAAAGAGTAGCAGTGCGGAAGTAAATAAACAATCACATAAAGGACACAAGGAAATTTATCCTGGTTCGGCCCTTCCCACATGGAAGTCCTACGTCCAGTCCCCATGCAACCTCTTGGGATTTCACTAACCAAGGGTACAATCCCCCTCAAGGACACTACAACACCCAGCACCCCAGCTAGTCTTCTTCTCTTTCCCGGGCAAGAAGGTAGCCCACTTCTTTTACAGGTCAAGAAGCCAACCTCTTAGTACAAACCCCAGTGCGGTTCTGCTAGACACAAACCCCTAGCTAAGTTCTACACTGTATACAGTCCTACAGCTGGATAGAAATCTTTCTTAGAAAAGAAAGATTAGACCGAGAGCTATTACAAGATGAACACTAAGAACTAGCTCACAGTCAAGGACTCTACCCCAAATTTACATTGAGCGCAGAGAGAAAATGAAGAGAGAAAAGAAAGCTTGGAGACTTGAATGCTTGAGACGCTTTTTCTTGCTTCTTCTTGGCTCAGGCTCTTTCTCTCTTTCTTTGAGTGTATGTGGAATTTGAAGTTCCTCACTGGATGTACACTCCTTCAAGGATATTCAGGGAAAGCTCTCCTCTTGTTCTCCAGCCTTGCTTCATATTTTATATGCGGGGCTTTGAATAGATCCGTTGTAGAGATCCGTTGGAGCTCTTCTAGTCATTGTTGATCTTTTTATTCTTTTTCTTCTTCAGATTGACAGCTATTTGGTGATCTTCGAGATCAGCAAGCATAGAAGAAAGTGTTTTTCTAAAAGAGTACTTCTGTCAAAAAGCTTACATACCTCTATGCTTCTTGTTTTCTTCCAGAAGTAGTAAGAGATCAACTTTTTGTCTGATAGGAAAGAAGAGATCTAGAGAGAGAAGAAATCTTCTGTCAGAGACATTTGACTTTTCATTAGGCGCCAAACATATTTGAAACATCTGAATATAAAGGAAATCGATGTTTACATGAAGTCGATGTTTGGACAAAATTGATGTTTAAGTGAAAGCAAATCGATATCATAAGTATAGGCAAATCGATGGGCAAATTGATGTTCAATCATAAGCAAATCGATGTTTGACTTATCGAGTTGATGTGGCAACCAAATCGTTATGAATCTTGTCGAATCGTTATGGCAACCAAATCGTTATTTGACTTATGAAATCGATGTGACCAAATCGTTATGGCACTTATCGAATCATTGTGAGAACCAAATCATTATGGCACTTATCGAATCTTTGTGAGAACTAATCGTTGTTCTCACTTATCAAATCGTTATGAGCCTTAACGAATCGTTATAGAAGGCAAATCGATGTAAGAGAAAATTGTTGCGCTCACTATCAAATCGTTATAGCTATCGAATCGATGTATGAATCGTTCTACTCATTTATCAAATCGATGTGAGACTTAACAATTTGTTATGAGATTGATGCGACACAGATGAAACATGATATTCAATTTAATTACTCATAAATTTTGTTATCACCAAAATACAAGGACAAACAGAGAGTGGTTCAACACCTCTACACCAAGTGTCTGTTAGACAGAAGAAGAAGAAGAATAGATGAAGAAGAAGATGAGCAACGGCTAGAAGAGTTCCAACGGATCTCTTCAACGGATCTATTCAAAGCTGCTCTGTAAAAAGATGAAGCAAAGCTGAAGAACAATAAGAGAGCTTTCCTGAAGATCATTCAAAGAGTGTACTTCCAGTGAGAAGCCTCAACCCACATACACTCAAAAGAAAGAGAGAAAGAGCTCGAGCCCAAGAAGAAGTGTGTAAGTAGCGATCTGAAGTCTTCAAAGCTTCAAGCTTCTTTTCCTCTCTTCACTCTCTCTGTGCATCATTGTAAATCTGGGGGAGAGTCTTTCGGCTGAGATTTTTGAGTTAGTGTCCATCTTGTACAACTCTCGTTCTGTTCTTTCTTTTCTAAGAAAGATTTATGTCCAACTGTAGGACTGTATATAGTGTTCCTCTTCCTGTATGAAGAGAAGGTCAGTGGGGTTGCTGGCGGTTTTCTGTCCAGCTAAGGGACTATTTTTAGAACTTTCTTTTAGTTAAGGGAAAAACCTAGTTGGGGTTAGTGTCAGCAGAACCTAGCTAGGGGTTTAAGTCTAGCAGAACTGTAACACCCCGGCCCCCTTGGGCCCTTGGCCCCGTCCTCTGGGTCGCGGCAGGGTGACTGTCGCGACATGGTTCCGATCGCGTCGGTGTCTGGTTCTGCTTCATATTGCGACAGGGGGTATGTCGCCTTCTTGAAGGCGACATGGCCTATGTCGCCTTCCCATCGCATCGCCCCAGACGCAGTCTGACAGACGTGACAGGCGTCCTTTGTGTCAGTACGGCTCTGGCGGTGTCGGGTGAACGCGACAAGATGGCTGTCGCCTTCACTTTTTCGAATTCCGTGATTTGACCGTTGTCAGTGGCATTGCGACAGGGGGTATGTCGCCTTCTTGAAGGCGACACACCACTGTCGCCTTCTGGTTCCCAAATGCGACACAAGGTGGTCGCCTTCTCAGGATCCGGGCTTAAAGCCCGGGCGCCCGAGCTCTTCTCCCACTCTCGCGTTTTTTCTTTCCCCCTCTCTCCCTCTCGCCCTCTCGGAGTTCCGGCGGTGTTGGGGGTGCCTCCCCCGTGTTGAGGCGGCCGTGCTGAGGAGGGTGTCGCTCCATTTGTGCAGGGCCGCGTTCGTGCCGTGCGGTGCGAGGAGGAGACATTTCTACCTACGAGAAGGCCCCAACGGGTTCGTTATTCGTGTGGAGGTAGGGACTCTTGATCCTCTCGCCCTAAGCATGCTCCCCTTCCCCTGCAAAGCGTGTTTTCCTTGTGGTTTGGGGGTTGGGAGTGTGAGTTTCCATGCTCGTGTGAGTGAGGTTTTCCTCCGAGCGTAGAATCCATGTTCTTGGTGTTTGAGGGTGGTTTGAATACTTTACTAGCTTCCTAGCATGATAAGCATGCTCCCCTCCCTCGCCGTGTAGCGTTTCTCCCATTTCGGGGAGGTTCCGGAAGAAGAATCTCCGGAACCCCCGACTGGCCTGAATGCGACATACCCTGTGTCGCCTTCTGACTGGTAATGCAACAGGGGCTATGTCGCATTCAGAAGGCGACATGGCCTATGTCGCATTGAGAAGGTGACAGGCCCTATGTCGCCTTCTCAGTCCAGAGGCAGGTTGTGCTTCCGCCGCTTCCGTTTTCCGCTCTACTATACCCGTGGCACCTGTGCTAGTTCCCTAGTACGGTCTCACACTAGTCGTTCGCTCGGTGCGTGGCACTTGAGGGCTTGTCCCGCGCGAGAGGTTGTTACCGTTACTTGGGACCCCCGTCCTCGGGAACCTGTTGAGGAGTACTCCGGGCTACGAGTGTGCTCGAGTTGGCAGCCACCTAGGCTAACTCTGGAGCTGAGGGGAAACGGTGGTTAGGACAGTGGCGTGTGAGTCGCTTGCAGAGCTCTCGTGGTTGGTCTGGGACCCGAGGACAGTTTGGAGTTCTACCCGGCGCAGGCCAGCCAGTCCTTCTTCTCACTGCCTCGCTCTTTGCGGCCCCGGAACCGCTTAGAGAGCCAGGCGTGGGACCGTAGTCCGGCCAGACTACGGCGGTTACTGTTGTGTTACTTGTGTCCTACCTCGCTCTGACGAGACGCGAGGGCCAGGACCTAGGTCGAGGATAAGACGTCTGTGGACGCACCTGACCATTTGACTAGTGGTGGTGCTTTCCGTAGCTAGTGTTCTCTGTCCAGGCGGAGTCCCCTCCGTCTGTGTTTACTAGCCGTGTGATGGTCACGACGAGCAGTCGTACGGAGTTTCCGCCGAGAGTACTTTCCGTACTGTGTTAGCTTTAGCTTCGCTTCCGCACTTCCTTTTGTGGTAGAAAGATATAACTGCCGTCTTTCCTTTATTAATAGTTGTATATGTTCCTCTGCCTGATTAGAGCCAGTAGGAGATTGGTAGTCCCTACTGAGCTGCTGTTGTGAAGCTCATCCCTCTGTTTTCCAGGTGAGTCTTCCCAACAGCGGCAGGGCACGCGTCGGGCGGAGGAGATGGGCGGTAGTCTTGGTCCCCCGTAGCTAGCAGCGGTTCCCCCTCTCAGTGTACGTCACCCTCAAGGTATGCCCCTAAGGGACTTGTCTCTCCCCTTTTTCCTTACTTGTACTAGTGTGCATGCGTTGGGACTGTACTTAGCGGTACACAGCGGTCTCGCTTTACTTTCCTGTTTCCGCTTGTACACTTCTAGCTTAGCAGTTGACGTTTACTTCCGTTACATATCCTGTCAGACGTGTGTTATAGCCCTTCCGGGTCCCCCGGATCCGTGGGCGGCGATCACGAAAATCGGGTCCTCGGCGTGGCCGAGGGTCGGGTTCTCGGTCGTTACAGTTGAAGAGTAATGCGGAAGTTACACAATACGGTAATCTAGAAGGGGGGGTTGAATAGATTACGGCAATTTTAAACGTTGATGGCTTCTTTTCACTGCTACAGCGATCTTAATGAATTTTGATTCAAATTCAATTAAGTGTGAGACCGCTTGAGTTGATTTAAGAGAAAACAGGGAATCAAACGTGCGTATGAACACCGTGCCTACCAATCATCTATCGCAAAACGCGAACAACCACACACAAACGATGATTAAAGTGGTTCGGAGTACACAACTCGTGTATCCTACATCCACCGTCCACACACACACGCAGAACGACTGCTTATGAGCGAGTTCAACACTACAACTCAAACACACACACGTTGTCTGATGAACCACGATCAGAACAATCACAATACGTGAATCAAGCACAAGGGATGCTCGAAACACAATCACACACACACACGATTGGATGAAATTATGAAATGGAGAAGAATTGGGAATTAGGGAACAAATCCAGTTGGAATTCTTCTCGTGGATCGTCCAAACGCTCTTCAACTTCGATTGGATGTAGATTGATCGATGTAGAAGGTTGAATTGATGACGATCCGGCTTCAGCTCCGCATAGATGGTGATTCCACGTCGATCTGGCGGAAAGTTGAAGCAGAGCAGCAATTTGGGGCTTTTCCTCTTGGTCCCTTGGAGGCTCTTGGATGGGAGGCTGCTCTCTGCGAAATTTGCTCCAAAAGGATGCTTAATAGTGTTAGGTAAAGGTGGGGGTCGTTGAGGAAGGAAACACCCAAGTGGGGCCGGATTTGGAAACCCAAAATCTGAAGTTTCCGTCGGCTGTCGACAGGTGCACTTGCATCTGTCGCAGGCAGACTCAGGCTGAAAACTGGGTTTCAGGAAATGAGTTTCTGAGTGTATCTGTCGACAGGCAGTTTTCATCTGTCGACAGATGCACTCAGGAATAGAAAACCTGAGCTCTGTCCTGGGTTGTCTGTGTGTATCTGTCGACAGGTACATTGCATCTGTCGACAGATGCACTCAGAGATGCAAACCTGAGTTCTGTCTGAGAATGACTGTGTGAATCTGTCGACAGGCAGTTTTCATCTGTCGACAGATGCACCTCTTTGACAGTTTTTGTGCCTTTTGCTCATCTTTTCATTGCTCCCATGCTTTGCATTGCTCTTGTTCATGTTATACGTTGTATGTGATTACATTGTAGATTTGATTTAGCAATGTTTAACTCAATCAATTTCATGATGTTTTCATGTTAGTAGCACATCAATTTTGCATTAAATCAATGTTCAAGAATGTTAATGTGATCATCAAAAACATTTATGTGGAAAACCCACAACAGTTGGTATCAGAGCTTGGTCTGACAGGACTTGTAGTGGATCTAAACTGCAACAGTAAGTCCCAACAATAGTACATACACTGCTAGCCGCCCGAGAGTATTTGTAACCTTTGTCAGTTGTGTTGCCGTGTAGGTCATGGCTCCGCGTAGGCGCAGTCAGGCTAGGCAGCTGGTTGAGCAGCAGGATGAGTCCGACATGCCCGCTCAGGGGCAGGTTCAGGAGGAGGTGTCCGTGGAGGAGTCAGTGGCACAGCCTCAGGGTGCACAGGCAGCAGCAGTAGAGGCAGCGGCAGATGGTGGGCAGCAGCAGCAGAGTACCACCCTCAGCCTCAGCAATATGCAGACTGGTTTCCCATGGCCGAGCAGTTCTTCAGAGCTATGTACCAGGGAACGTGGCAGCCCGGGCAGGCAGCAGCAGGTGGTCAGTTTCCAGTACCTCCCCCAGCCGTACCAGTGCAGCAGGAGGTGGAGCCAGAGGTGGAGCAGCCAGTCCGCCAGCAGCGGTCAGGTACTGGGAGTACCCGGTCCGGCCAGCAGAGGGCAGCAGTGTCGGAGGCGAGGACCGCTCTTCTTGAGAGGCTCCTGCGTCTTCGTCCTCCGATGTTCCACGGCGAGTATGATCCAGATAAGGCAGAGAGCTGGACCCATGAGTTGGAGCGCATCTTCGAGACTATGGATTACGCTAAGGAGGATCAGGTTTGTTTGGCAGTATAATAGCTCAAGGGAGCAGCCCATGAGTGGTGGAGAGTTCAGAGGCAGACTCACTTCCAGGGGCAGAGGTTGGACCAGATCACTTGGCAGCGGTTTTTGGAGGTCTTCCACGGCGAGTACTTCCCCGATTACGCCCGACGTGAGAGGCGAGACCAGTTCCACGAGTTGGTGCAGGGCGACCTCACAGTTTCTCAGTACCACCAGAGGTTTGTCCGATTGTTGAGGCATGTGCCTCATGTAGTAGACAGTGACCAGGCTTGTGCAGAGAGATTTATAGCAGGGCTGAGACCAGACCTGAGGTGGGGTGTGACGGCACACATGTGTACCACCTTGGGAGAGGCCGTGGTGAAGGCCACCGCCTTGGATAGGGAGGCTTGGCAGCCTCAGCAGCAGCAGCACAGTAGCAGGGAGGAGCCTCTTCCAGGTCCTCGTCTGACCAGCGTCCAGCAGGCAGCCGCGGTAGTGCGACTTCCTCTTCCTCAGGATCGGGCAGCTCCGGTAGCTCTGGATTCGCTCGCAGTTCAGAAGTTGTCTACTCGCGGGGGTGGACGGAGCCGTCAGCAGAGGCGTCAGTCCAGGTTTGCAGAGCAGTCAGTACAGCAGGGTGCTGAGCAGGGCAGTCAGGAGCCAGTGTGCTACACTTGTGGCTTGCCAGGCCACTTTAGGAGGGATTGCCCTAGGGGGCAAGCTCCGCAGCAGCAGCAGCCAGTGCAGTATGCGCAGCACCACCTCAGTACCAGTACCCTCCCTAGCAGCAGCACCGCCGTCAGCAGCAGAGAGGGCAGTACCAGCAGCAGGTCCAGCAGTTTCTGCAGCCGCAGCAATACCATCCGTACCAGCAGCAGCAGCAGTTTCCCCAGCAGCAGCTCCAGCAGGCGCCGCAGCGTGGACGTGGTCGTGGTCGCGTGATGGCGCTCACACCGGGAGCAGGCAGAGGCATCGAACCTGGTGATAGGTACCCTACCTATCCTTGGCAGAGCTGCTCGTGTTTTGATTGATCCCGGTGCTTCCTTGTGTTTTGCTTCCGAGGAGTTTTACGAGTCCCTTGCTTGTCACACAACCAGAGAGGCAGTGTGACGTGATGGTCGATCTCCCTTCTGTGAATATGCGTTCCTTCGTTACCTGGAGGGTGTGCAGTCGAGGTTGAGGGTCACCAGTTGCCGGCCAGGTTGTACGCGTTGCAGCTTTGCGACTTCGACGTCATCCTGGGTATGGACTGGTTGGAGGCTCACTCAGCCGTGGTTGATTGTCAGAGGAAGACCGTTCAGTTCGAGATACCTGGAGCACCTGTTCTCTGCTTTCGAGGTATCCGGTCTACCCGTCGGCCGTTCATTTCTTTCTGTAAGGCTCGTCGTTTGATCCGTGATGGCTGCGTTGCTTACCTTGCTTCGGTTTGTTCCTTGGAGCCTAGCGGGTCTTCAGTTTTTGATGTGCCAGTTGTTTCTGAGTTTTCTGACGTGTTTCCGGAGGATCTATTGGGTTGCCGCCTGAGCGAGAGGTAGAGTTCTCCATCGAGCTTTTGCCTGGTACGATGCCCTTGTCCAAGGCACCTTATCGGATGGCCCCGGTGGAGCTGCGTGAGTTGAAGCGCCAGCTGCAAGAGTTGCTTGAGTTAGGCTTCATTCATCCGAGCCGTTCGCCGTGGGGCGCGCCTGTTTTGTTCGTGAGGAAGAAAGATGGTAGTCTTCGTTTGTGCATCGATTATCGATAGTTGAACCAAGTCACTGTGAAGAACAGGTACCCGTTGTCGAGAATTGATGATTTGTTTGATCAGTTGCAATCGGCCCGAGTTTTCTCGAAGATCGACTTGAGATCCGGCTACTACCAACTGCGGATCAGAGAGTCAGATGTTTGTTTGATGGCTTTCCGTTCCAGGTACGGTCACTTTGAGTTCGTCGTGATGCCGTTTGGGCTGACGAACGCACCTGCAGCATTCATGGATCTGATGCATAGGGGTTCAGTGAGTACCTAGACCGCTTGTTGTTGTTTTTGTTGATGATATTCTGGTCTACTCGGCTTCTGAAGAGGAGCACGAGGACACTTGAGGATCGTGCTAGAGACCCTGCGGAGTCACCGTCTTTACGCCAAGTTCGACAAGTGCGAATTTTGGCTGAGGCGAGGTGCACTTCCTCGGGCACGTGATCTCGGGTTCTGGTGTGGCAGTGGATCCGGCCAAGGTTGAGGCAGTGTTGTCGTGGGAGCAGCCCACATAGTTGCAGAGGTCCGCAGTTTTCTGGCTGGCAGGTTACTACCGGAGGTTCATTCAGGATTTCGCCAAGATTGCAGCACCGTTGACTCGGTTGACGAGGCAGGACACCAGGTTTGTTTGGTCAGAGACTGTGAGCAGAGTTCTTGGAGCTGAAGACGAGGTTGACTTCGGCGCCAGTGTTGGTCTTGCCATCGGGCACCGGTGGGTTCGTGGTTTACAACCGATGCGTCGAGGTCAGGTTTGGGTGCTGTGCTGATGCAGCATGGAGGGGTCGTTGCCTATGCTTCTCGACAGCTTAGAAGCATGAGGAGAACTATCCACGCACGACTTGGAGCTAGCAGCAGTGTACACGCTCTCAAGTTGTGGAGGCACTACCTGTATGGCGAGGCTTTTCAGATCTTCACCGATCACCAGAGTTTGCAATACATCTTCACCCAGAGGGATTTGAACTTGAGGCAGCACCGAGGATGGAGTATTTTGAAGGACTACGACCTAACCCTTTCCTATCATCCAGGAAGGGCTAACGTTTAGCCGATACGTTGAGTAGGTGCGTGCGCTTGAGTTCGCTGATGGTCAGAGAGTGGAGGCTGTTCGAGGAGCTGTCCCAGGGAGTGTTCGTCCGTCGAGGACCAGAGACCGTGCAGTGGCTTCCAGTTTGTCAGTTCAGCCATCACTGTTCAGGCAGGTGTTGCAGGCGCAGCGAGCAGATGCGGAGTTAGCAGACATTTTGCGGATGCCGGACGTTGAGCTCAGTGAAGACAGTGAGGTCAGATTCAGAGGCCGCTTGTACGTTCCAGAGGAGGTTCGTGAGGCAGTGTTGTCAGAGGCTCACAGGTCGAAGTATGTCGTTCATCCGGCTCCACCAAGATGTACCATTGTTTGAGGAGGTCATTCTGGTGGCCAGGGATAAGAGGGGCGTGGCAGAGTTTGTTGCTCGGTGCCTTACCTGTCAACAGGTGAAGCTGAGCACCAGCGTCCTGGTGGTGAGTTGCAGCCATTGCCCATTCCTGTGTGGAAGTGGGACGACATCACCATGGACTTTGTGTTGGTTGCCCCGTACCCCGCAGAGGCATGATGGTATTTGGGTGATCGTGGATTGTTTGACCAAGGCAGCGCACTTCCTTCCGATCAGATGTCGTGGTCAGTGGACAGGTTAGCCAGGCTGTACATGGACAGAGTTGTTTCGTTGCACGGGATCCCAGTTTCAGTCGTTTCGACAGAGATCCGAAGTTCACGTCAGGGTTTTGGCGCAGTCTTCAGAGAGCACTGGGTACAGAGTTGAGGTTTAGCACAGCGTACCACCCTCAGACAGACGGTCAGTCAGAGCGGACCATTCGGACACTGGAGGATATGCTGAGAGCGTGCTGTTTAGACTGGAGCGGCATTGGGAGTCTCACCTTCCGATGGTAGAGTTCGCGTATAACAACAGTTATCACTCGAGCATCGAGATGGCGCCATACGAGGCTTTGTATGGTCGCCCGTGCAGGACTCCGCTTCACTGGTTCGAGGTTGGTGAGAGGCAGCTTTGGGGCCAGAGTTAGTGCAGCAGTGTGCAGAGATAGTCAGTTCGGTCAGGCAGAGGCTTCGGGCAGCACAGAGCAGGCAGAAGAGTTATGCGGATGTCCGCAGGAGACCGCTAGAGTTCAGCGGCGGTGACCTGGTCTTCCTGCGGGTCTCGCCAACCAAAGGGGTCATGAGGTTTGGTAAGAAAGGAAAGCTCAGTCCGAGGTACATCGGGCCTTTCCCTATTACCAAGAGGGTCGGCGAGGTAGCTTACAGGCTGAGTCTTCCGGCAGAGCTAGCAGGTGTGCACAGCGTTTTCCACATTTCGCAGCTCAGGAGGTACGTTGCAGACTCTTCGCACGTGTTGGACTACTCGCAGCTAGAGGTAGCGCCAGACTTGTCAGTGCCAGAGTACCCAGTTAGAGTGATCGACCGCAGAGTTCAGCAGTTGCGCAGGAAGCAGATTCCGCTGGTTAAGGTCGTTGGCAGAACCGCGTCGGTTGGCGAGCCACCTGGGAGCACGAGGATGAGATGCCGGAGCAGTTTTCTTACTTATTTGATTGATCGCTATGTGGTGATCTCCCTTTTTGTCATCTTTCGGGTTGAAACCGAGTTGTTTTCATTTCGAGGACGAAATGTTTTAAGGAGGGAGGGTTGTAACACCCCGGCCCCCTTGGGCCCTTGGCCCCGTCCTCTTGGTCGCGGTAGGGCGACTGTCGCGACGTGGTTCCGATCGCGTCGGTGTCTGTTTCTACTTCATATGGCGACAGGGGGTATGTCGCCTTCTTGAAGGCGACATGGCCTATGTCGCCTTCCCATCGCGTCGCCCCAGACGCAGTCTGACAGACGTGACAGGCGTCCTTTGTGTCAGTACGGCTCTGGCGGTGTCGGGTGAACGCGACAAGATGGCTGTCGCCTTCACTTTTTCAAATTCCGAGATTTGACCGTTGTCAGTGGCATTGCGACAGGGGTAGTCGCCTTCTTGAAGGCGACACACCCACTGTCGCCTTCTGGTTCCCAAATGCGACACAAGGTGTGTCGCCTTCTCAGGATCCGGGCTTAAACCCGGGCGCCCGAGCTCTCTCCCTCTCGCGTGTTTTTCCTTTCCCCTCTCTCCCTCTCGCCCTCTCGGAGTTCGGCGGTGTTGGGGGTGCCTCCCCTGTGTGAGGCGGCCGTGCTGAGGAGGGTGTCGCTCCGTTTGTGCAGGGTCGCGTTCGTGCCGTGCGGTGCGAGGAGGAGACGTTTCTACCTACGAGAAGGCCCAAAGGGTTCGTTCTTCGCGTGGAGGTAGACTCTTGATCCTCTCGCCCAGCATGCTCCCCTTCCCCTGCAAGCGTGTTTTCTTGTGGTTTGGGGTTGGGGAGTGAGAGTTTCCATGCTCGTGTGAGTAAGGTTTTCCTCCGAGCGTAGAATCCATGTTCTTGGGTGTTTGAGGGTGGTTTGAATGCTTTACTAGCTTCAAGCATGATAAGCAGCTCCCCTCCCTCGCCGTGTAGCGTTTCTCTCGTTTCGGGGAGGTTCCGGAAGAAGAATCTCTGGAACCCCCGACTGGCCTGAATGCGACAACCCTGTGTCACCTTCTGACTGGTAATGCGACAGGGGCTATGTCGCATTCAGAAGGCGACATGGCCTATGTCGCATTGAGAAGGTGACAGGCCTATGTCGTCTTCTCAGTCCAGAGGCAGGTTGTGCTTCCGCCGCTTCCGTTTTCCGCTCTACTGTACCCGTGGCACTTGTGCTAGTTCCCTAGTACGGTCTCACACTAGTCGTTCGCCTGGTGCGTGGCACTTGAGGGCTTGTCCCGCGCGAGAGGTTGTTACCGTTACCTGGGACCCCCGTCCTCGGGAGCCTGTTGAGGGAGTACTCCGGGCTACGAGTGTGCTCGAGTTGGCAGCCACCTAGGCGGACTCTGGAGCTGAAGGGAAAACGGTGGTTAGGACAGTGGCGTGTGAGTCGCTTACAGAGCTCTCGTGGTTGGTCTGGGACGCGAGGACAGTTTGGAGTTCTACCCGGCGCAGGCCAGCAGTCCTTCTTCTCACTGCCTCACTCTTTGCGGCCCCGGAACCGCTTAGAGAGGCCAGGCGTGGGATCGTAGTCCGGCCAGACTACGGCGGTTACTTTGTGTTACCGTGTCCTACCTCGCTCTGACGAGACGCGAGGGCCAGGACCTAGGTCGAGGATAAGACGTCTGTGAACGCACCTGACCGTTTGACTAGTGGTGGTGCTTTCCATAGCTAGTGTTCTCTGTCCAGGCGGAGTCCCCTCCATCTGTGTTACTAGCCGTGTGATGGTCACGACGAGCAGTCGTAGTAGTTTCCGACCGAGAGTACTTTCGTACCGTGTTAGCTTTAGCTTCGCTTCCGCACTTCCTTTTCTAGGTAGAAAGATATAAACTGTCGTCTTTCCTTATTAATAGTTGTATATGTTCCTCTGCCTGATTAGAGCCAGTAGGAGATTGGTAGTCCCTACTGAGCTGCTGTTGTGAAGCTCATCCCTCTGTTTTCCAGGTGAGTCTTCCCAGCGCGGCAGGGCGCGCGTCGGGCGGAGGAGATGGGGCGGTAGTCTTGGTCCCCGTAGCTAGCAGCGGTTCCCCCTCTCAGTGTACATCACCCTCGGGGTATGCCCCTAAGGGACTTGTCTCTCCCCTTTTTCCTTACTTGTACTAGTGTGCATGCGTTGGGACTGTACTTAGGCGGTACGCAGTGGTCTCACTTTACTTTCCTGTTTCCGCTTGTACGCTTCTAGCTTAGCAGTTGACGTTTACCTTCCGTTACATATGCTATCAGACGTGTGTTATAGCCCTTCCGGTTCCCCCGATCCGTGGCGGCGATCGCGAAAATCGGGTCCTCGGCGTGGGCCGAGGGTCGGGTTCTCGGGTCGTTACAAGAACTGCACTGAGGTTTGTTCCAGGAGGGTGGCTTCTTGAGCTGTAAGAGAAGTGAGTTTCCTTCCTAATCGGAAAGGAAGAGACCAGCGAGGAGCTGGGGGTTTGTATATCCTTGGGGGGATTGTACCTCGGTTAGTGAAATCCCAAGATTTTTCTTGGGAACTGAATGTAGGTCTTCTTTCTATGAAGTACCGAACTAGGATAAAATTTTCTGTGTTCTTGTGTGATTGTTTAAATTTGCTTCCGCACTACTACTCCCTATCACACACTATCACATTCACTAACCAAAGTTTTTAAGTTGTGATTTCTGTGTTTTAGTTCAAACTTCTACAACTACTCTGTCACGCCCCAACGTGGATATCGGAGCGCGAAGGCAGTTGCAAGTGAACGGTATAGAGCGAGTACTAGACATCAAACCATTGAACAAGAATAAATACTAAAACAATTTCATTCATTAATAATCTTTCGAATGTCTAGTTACAACCTATATCAAGAGCCAACCTATTGGGCCCGATTACATTGGAATAAAGCAAAAGACTGAACTTCAAACCTAACTACTACAACGCTAAATTTAACAATAGGACACTAGGTACTCAAGACATCACTCCAAGTCGTTCCCGTCCTCTTGAGTGTATGGTTCATCCTCGCTCACCTGAGAACACAACGACAAATAACGCAGGGTGATTGATAACGCCCAGTAGGACTTAAATCTCAGGATCAGCATGCTTTAAGTGATTAATGTCTTATAAAGCAGGATAACTAGAGAGAGTAACGAGAAACATATAGAAAGTATTGGTACACGATAACGAGAAACAATAGCACAAGGCACGAGTATAGCATGACAAGTGTTGATATCGAATGGCCGTAAACAAGATAACAAGTAAAGTTGCACAACAGTGCACAAGTCCCGATAGCAAGTGTTGTCGATATTCTTCAACCACGAGATTCAAGTAAACAATAATTGACTGGTTGATTAATTGATTGCCATAGATTAAATCTTGCATGTTCATGCGTTAGGTGTTGCCATCACCTAGATCATTAGACCCCCACGAGTTATGCCTTTCAGGTGCTCCTCCCAAGGACCGATCTGGCCTTATAATGTTGCCTAGCATAGTCATATTTTTATCGTAGACAATCAATCATTTAATGGCCAAAAAGAGAGTACCAAGCTTAGATGAGATCAACTAGAGGATAGACGAGATAGTAGAGTGACGTGAATAGTTGAGCGAGTCGAGTATAGATGAGATCTAAGGAACATGCACGTAACTTTCCGAGTAACAGCATAGTAACCTTGCACAACCCTACAAGAAAAAGCGGGATACCGACGGAAATTTTCGACGGATTAGTTTCCGTCGAATCCGTCGGATATCCGACGGCAATATGTCAGTCGGAATATCCGTCGGTAGTTCCGACAGAAATATTTCCGTCAGAATTTCCGTCGGTAATGAAAACTACCGACGGATATGCCGACGACATATGTCCGTCGGAATATCCGTCGGTAACTCTACTATACCTTGTCCCCGCGAAACCCCCCTCTTTCCCTCTCCCGCTCTCTCTCTCTCTCTTTTTCCCTCTCCCGTCTCTCTCTCTCTCTCTCTCTCTCTCTCTCTCTCTCTCTCTCTCTCTCTCTCTCTCTCTCCGCTCTCCTCTCTCCTCTCTCTCTCTCTCTCTCTTCTCTCTCTCTCTCTCTCTCTCTCCTCTCCTCGTCGCCGCGACCGTCGCCGCTCGCCGCCTGCCGCACCGCCGCCGGCCCTCCGCCCCGACCGCCCCGCCGCCTGCCGCGCCGCCGCGGCCCTCCGCCCCGACCGGCCCCGCCGCCGCCGCCGTGCTCTGCCACCGCCGGTATGTACACCCCCTCGCCCCCACCGCCACCGCCCTCCCCCCCTCCTGTGCAAGCCCCCCCCCCCCACTCCGCCACTACCCCTCCCCCTCCTGCGCCCCTACCGCCACCGCCCTCCCCCCCTTCCTGTGCAAGCCCCCCCCCACTCCGCCACTACCCCTTCCCCTCCTGCGCCCCTACCGCCACCGCCCTCCCCCCCTTCCTGTGCAAGCCCCCCCCCCCCACTCCGCCACTACCCCTCCCCCTCCTGCGCCCCTACCGCCACCGCCCCCCCTCCCCCCCTTCCTGTGCAACCCCCACCCACCCCGCCACTACCGCTCCCCCTCCTACCCCCCACAGCCACCACCCTCCCTCCCTTCCTGTGCAACCCCCCCCCCCCACCCTGCCACTACCCCTCTCCCTTCTGCGCCCCCACCGCCACCGCCCTCCCCCCCTCCTGTGCAACCCCCCACCCGGTGATCCCCTCCACCTATCCACACAAGAGTTTGCACATGATCGACCTGTCTTGGATGCATATGAGCTCCAGGGAGGAAGACATGACTCGATGTGGACCATGTGGCTGCAGGTTCTCTCGGGCGCCCTTTTCCCCTTGCCACTGGCCATCTATCTATCTATCTATCTATTTATGTATATACATGTATGTATAGATGTAGATAAAGTTAATTGATTGAAGCGTATATACATCGATCACAATATTTTTAGTTAGGAGAACAATTAATATATAGGTGAGTTGCATTGTAATTTTTTTCCCAAAATAAATTTCTCGACTTCATAATTGGATCTACTAGTGAAACAGCTCCTCTTCAGATTTGGCCATTTGTTTAGTGTACTGATGCAAACCGTGTTAAGCACCAAAAAATACCGACTTATATAAATATGTTCATCCAATACTTGGAGATCCTCGTGCTAATTACATAGAGGGCCATTCTCCCACCACTGCGATGTGCTCAGTAGCTTTAATTTAGGGTCCATTTAATTGCATGTAAAATATTTTCATTGAAAAATAGTTTTCTATGAAATAATTTTTATGTAAAAATAAAAATCGTAATTACCCATTTGGTTCTTAAGTAAATATTTTGCGGAGAACATTGGTGCATACGTCTTATTTAAATCTAAATATGTTTAATATTACATCATAAAATATAGTATATAATATTAATAGACTCTACATGATGACAAAACTTTTAAAATATTGAGATAATAATTTCACAATATAATATTACATTAACTATCCAGAAGCTATTATCACCAACTTTAATGCCTCACTTTAGTTGATGGGGAATGCCACACTTTAGCTTATGGTTTTGAAGCAGCTAATATGGAGGGAGAGTTTTGATGAGTGCCTCTAATATGGGGAATGCCATACTTTATCTGTTGCAAGTAACCAAGAGTATAATAGGTTAAAGTACTGAACTAAAGAAATTGTAAGGAAACGGAAAAGGAAACGGGAAAAAAAGGGTTAAGAAGGATTTTTTAGTATCCTTTTAATCTCTCTCTCTCTCTCTCTCTCTCACACACACGTGTACACACACACATTCCCTTAGGCGCATGGGATGCCTTTAGATCAGACCAAGAGTTCAAACGTAGTAAAAGTAAATGTTCTTCCTCAAATTCTGAGAACAACTTACTGCATTTGCAAAATTATCTATCTTATGTCTGCGCAGATACAAAATGCATGAGGGGGCTGCAACATCTATTATATTGTATCTTGTGTCGACCGACGTGCTAATTGCAAGTGCAACAAGTTATTTAGTTCGAAAGTTTTTGAGCAGCACCCAACTTTTCCATAGGGAAGTTGTCAGGAGAACCCCGGCCCTTTTGCCAGTGTGACTTGTCTGGGGGCATAAAAGACCAGTGAAACGAAGAGAAGAGAAAGTAGAACAGATGGTCGTAGTCAAAAGGAAAAGGGAGAGAAAAACACAGACCACTGCAAAACGAAAGGACGCAAAGGAGAGAGGGAGAGAGAGAGAGAGAGAGAGAGGAGGGGGGGCAGGGGTGTCTCCCAAAGTGCTCATCGTCTATTGGCTCCGTAGAGATGGCCAGTGGCAAGGGAAACCCAATTCCTATCTACCTCTACATCTATACATACATGTATATACATAATAGATAGATAATAGATAGATAGATAGATAGATAGATAGATAGATGGCCAGTGGCAAGGGAAACTCAGAATTTAATAGGAATTAAAGTTGTAGTAGGAATTGGAAACACTAGAGGCTTACATACACCCTAACCTCTTCATGGCCGACCCTAATGCGTTGCTGAGGCTTGCTGGATGTGGAGGAGAGCTAAAGGAAGGGAGAATTTGTCACGTCCTAATAAAAGGCTATTTATCGGGAGTGACAGAAAAACAGGCACAACAGGTAATATTTACTTATCCATTCATATCGTCATAACGCGGAAGTTTAATTACATAGATACTCCTCATAACAACTAAGTGAGGAGTAGATCAAATAAACTTAATTTACACATCCCAATTTAGGAAAAAAAATAGTACAAACTCTTCCTTCTAGATATTAGTTTCTTTTATGTTTAATTGTTCACTTTCAGTTAATGATTAGTATTACACATCTTATTTTAATGTATTTCTTTAGTATTGCACATGTTTATATGTAATTCATGTACATGTATGTATGAATTTGGTTTATTATTGCACTTGTTCACATGTATGATTTTGTTATCATATTCCTTTCATATTTATTTGGGTTTTAATTTGATCTATGCATGTATAGTAATTTTTCACTGCACACACATCACGAGAGCGTGTTAAGCCCGTGTCAATGAACATTCCCGTTCAAGACTTTGAGATTGATGTGCACGAGTCTTATTTTCAATAATGAGAACGTGTATATCTAACTCAAAGTCTTGAATTGTCCCGTTTTGGACAGTCTGTGAATGTTTGATCGGAGTTAGGTGGTCATTTATTATGTGATTGTATTATTTGTTGAAAATTTCGGGTGCGTCTACTCACTCCTCTCTGATATACCTTTATTGATTTAGAATATTTTCTTAACCACTTATTAGTAAGTGTTTAAGAAAATATCTAAATCAATAAAATTTTTTGGTATATCGGAGAGGTGTGAGGAGATGCTGCCGAAATTTTCAGCAAATAATACAAACACATAGTAAATGGTCATCTGAGTGCGATCAAATATTCACAGATGGGTAAAAAGTGATAATCTTAATAATATATCCTACCTATTCATTTTGACTTACTCGAACGATGTGAGGGTCTGTTGGATTTTAACTTGTGACATGACATTTAATCTGTGTAGGAACAATGTCTTATGAGAATCGGTCATGGATGTACCGTGGAATGGTGAATGGAGTTGTCACCGAGGAGTTTAAAGACGGAGTTGACAGTTTTATTCAGTTTGCATTGAGTAATTCCTCAGTAGCAGTCGATCCGATGGGTAACATTCGATGTCCGTGTTCGGCTTGTAAGAACAGAAAGTGGATATCGACATGGGATGTGCAGCATCATCTGTATACGAGAGGATTTGTTGGCCATTATGAGTTATGGTCGTGTCATGGTGAGTTGAATATTCAGTCGTCTGCACCAGCTAATTACTTTGCCTCCACAAGTACGTACGTAGACATGGTTGTCGATGCTGCTGGTCCGGAGTTCAATATTCATGAAGATCAAACAAATGAAGAAGTGCCGAATGATACAGCTCAGAGATTTTATCAGTTACTTCGAGATGCTGATGAGCATTATGGGATGGTTGTGAGAAGCATACACGGTTGTCTGCAGTGTCGCAGCTATTGAATTTGAAATCTGAATTTCATATGAGCGAGAGTTGTTTTGACCGACTTCTCTTACTGGTCAAGAGCATGCTTCCTCAATCAGAGAGGTTACCTGCTGACTTTACCGTGCGAAGAAGATGGTGAATGATTTGGGGCTTGGTTTTATGAAAATTGATGCATGTCCGAATCACTGTATGCTGTACTACAAAGAGGATGCAGATAAGACATCATGCTGTATTTGTAAGCATGATAGGTTCAAGCCCAAGAGAGGGGACAAGTCAAAGCAGAAGGATGTTCCGTATAAGTCATTGCGGTACTTTCCTATCACACCCAGATTGCAGCGATTGTTCATGTCCTCGAGGACAGCTGGACATATGACATGGCATGCGGAAAGAGTCCGTCGCGACGAAGGTGAAATGAGTCATCCTGCCGATGGTGAAGCTTGGGCTCATTTTAGCCGTACTCATCCTTACTTCTCAAGGGATCCACGCAACGTACGGCTTGGTTTATGCACAGATGGTTTCAATCCTTTCGGAGGCTCGGTGGCATCTTACTCATGTTGGCCAGTATTCTTAACACCGTATAACCTTCCGCCAGGCATGTGCATGAAGCGTGAGAATCTGTTCCTTTCATTGCTGATTCCGGGTCCAAAAAGTCCAGGAAAGAATATAGACATATATCTCAGACCGTTGATTGATGAGATGAAATTGTTATGGTCAGATGGTGTGCAGTCTTATGATGCATCCAGAAAACAGAATTTCAATCTGAAGGCTGCATTAATGTGGACAATAAGTGACTTTCCAGCCTACGGCGTTATCTGGCTGGAGCACACATGGGAGGTTGGCATGTCCTTATTGCATGGAGGATTCTAAATCATTTGTGTTGAAATCTGGGGGAAAATCTTGTTGGTTCGATTGTCATCGGCGGTTTCTACCCAGTGACCATCCTTTCCGAAAGCAAAAGGATTCTTTTATTAAAATACAACTGTGATGGAGGACGTAGATATGGAACGGGTTCTGGTGGAAATATGGCGAGGCGGGTCCAGAACTTACCGACTGTAACACAACTGGCTGGTAGTACCCGACAAATCCCTGGCTTTGGGAAGGATCACAATTGGGTGAAGCAAAGCATTTTTTGGGAATTGCCTTATTGGTCAACACTTTTGATACGTCATAACCTAGACGTCATGCATAGAGAAGAATGTTTTTGATAATGTGTTCAACACAGTTATGGACGTCAAAGGTAAAACGAAGGATAACGTCAAGGCACGGTTGATTTGAAAGTACTTTGCAAACGTCCAGAACTAGAGCTACAGCATGTTCAAGGAAAAGTGGTGCAACCTAAAGCTGCATATGTGCTTGGGGCCAGACAGATTAAGGAAGTGTTGCAATGGTTAAAGCAATTGAGATTTCCGGATGGATATGTCTCGAATATTGCGCGTTGTGTAAATGTCAACGAGGGAAAAATATACGGAATGAAGAGTCATGACTGCCATGTTTTCATGCAAAGACTGATGCCTCTTGCTTTTCGTGAGTTGTTGCCGAAACAAATATGGGGAGCAATGACTGAGCTGAGTCAATTCTTCAGGATTTTATCTGCATCAGAACTCAAAATTCATGACTTGCAAAATATAGAGCAAAATATAATTCAGACAGTCTGCAAATTAGAGAAGATATTTCCTCCAGCATTCTTTGATTCAATGGAGCACCTGATCATCCATTTACCATATGAGGCAAGGGTCGGAGGACCAGTACAATTTCGATGGATGTATCCGTTTGAGAGGTATATTTCTACATCTCAATTTATTGCCATTACGACGATCTTTTATATTACTTATGTATGCATTTGAATTATTGTCGTAGGTGCATGCACGATCTTAAGATGAAAGTCCGTAACAAAGCACAAGTTGAGGGCTCCATTACTCAGGCGTACCTCATTGAGGAGATATCGAACTTCTGTTCGATGTACTTTGACACGGAAATACGAACCCGAAGAACTCAACCTCCACGTAATGATGATGGTGGAGATTCCGACGTGTCAGACCAACTCTCTGTATTCAAGTGTGCCGGACGGGCGTTCGGATCTTCATCTACTCGCGCACTCCAAGACAGAGAGTTGGTAGCTGCGGAGATCTACGTGTTCATGAATTGCGAAGAACTAGACCCTTACATTCAGTAAGCTCTCCACGCTTATTCGTCATCATTTGCGTGCATTACTGCAGAACCTAACGGTTGTGTGACATTTACATTGCAGAGAGTTTGACTCGGTCATTCAGCGACAGAATCCACGTCTAACTGACGTGCAGGTTGAAAAGGAACGGGAGAAGTCTTTTCCTACTTGGTTAAGATCTCGAGTATGTGTCTAATTATTTGAAACATAAGTGTTATGTTTTTATGCAGACTGAGTTGAAGTCATTTATTCAATGTTTGTCTATTTATCTCATAATAGGTTGAACAAGGCTTCATTCCCGATTCTAGAGTACAACAGATTAGTTTTGGCCCCTCGAAGATTGTACGTGTCTATCCAGGCTACATTGTGAATGGATACAGATTTCACACGAGAGATTATGGACGGAATAAGTCTACGATGAACAGCGGCGTATGTGTGAAGGGAAGTGCCTATAATGAAAATGAAATTGACTATTATGGCATTCTCGAAGAAGTCATTGAACTGCAATTTTTGGGACAAGACAACAATGTATTTCTGTTCAAGTGTCATTGGTTTGACCCGACATCTATTCGTCATGACACAACATATGGATTAATCGATGTGAAGCATAAGTCCAATTGAGTACATATGAGCCATTCATCCTGGCGGCACAAGCCCAACAAGTTTATTATTCAAATTATACATCCCTCAAATTAAGAGATTGGTGGGCTGCATGTAGAGTGAAATCAAGACTATTCCCTGAGTATGAGCTTCTCCCGACTGATGATGAGCTCGAAGGTGTTAATGACAACTTTTTCCAATCAGATCGGAGTGACGCACGAGAGTTGGCAGCTTCTACGCAGTACAATGTTCATGATATAAATGAAACAATTTCCTTACATAAGGATAACGAACAAGAAGAAGTTGACCCAAATGTCGCTGAGCGGGAGGTGGAGTCTGATGTGGAGGAAGACTCCCAAGATGATGAGGATGAATTCCAGGATGATGATGAAGATGATGCTGAATTAAACATGTCTTCAGCATCTGATGATGAATATAGATATATACTGCATATTTTGTAAGAAATTGGTGTTGTTGTTCATTACATGTTCATAATAAATTGCTACTTCAAATTGAGTGCTGATGACTTGCTATATCTTTATTTGTATCAATAGAGATATGGTACGTGGAGGACGCAGTCGGAGGGTTGCCACGTCCGTTGGCAGAGGGACTGCCTCCGCGTCCACGTCTGCCTCCAGGTCCGCGACAGGTATATGCATATGTACACAAAAAACCATATGGGTTATATTGTTATATTGATTTCACGAGAACTAACGTACATACAATTTTACAGGGACTGCCTCCCCGTCCACGCCCGTCGTCCCAGCGACAGGTAATTTTCTACATTGTTGTTTATTTGAAATTCATAATTTCTAATGTGTATGAAATTTTGCAGGGACTGCCTCCCCGTCCACGCCCGTCGTCCCAGCGACAGGTAAATTTCTATATTGTTGTTTATTTGAAATTCATAATTTCTAATGTGTATGAAATTTTGCAGGGACTGCCTCCCCGTCCACGCCCGTCGTCCCAGCGACAGGTAAATTTCTATATTGTTGTTTATTTGAAATTCATAATTTCTAATGTGTATGAAATTTTGCAGGGAATGCCTCCCCGTCCACGCCCGTCGTCCCAGCGACAGGTAATTTTCTACATTGTTGTTTATTTGAAATTCATAATTTCTAATGTGTATGAAATTTTGCAGGGAATGCCTCCCCGTCCACGCTACCTTCGTCTTCTTCCTCACCACAAGGTAAACATATGTTTCAATAGATTAGTATGTTTGGTCTCTTGCAATTTATACAATAAAAGTGTACTAAATTGTTTTCAACAGAGGTGGAGAGCCAGCATCCAGCAGCTGAGGAGGGGCCTCAGCTACCAGGACGACAACCATGCTGGATTCAGGGTAAAGTTCATCATCTCAATGTTACTGTATTTGTTATTTAGGATATACATTTCATGTAGAAAATTAATGTGGAATTGCAGGGGGAAGATAGATCCCAGTCCTGCTTCCCGCTATATTACGACGTTGATCCACGCACATATTCCAGGACCAGTGGATGCATGGAGAGAATTCCCGGTGCCAGTCCGGGATTTATTATTTGACATGTTTACGGTATTTTTATTTTTTAGAAGAGTTGAAGTCATTTATTCAATTATTATTAATTTAGGTTTATTGCAGAACGTTGATTAATTTTATTTCTTTACAGCGGAGGTTCGCGTTCACGAGACCCGAGGATCTCCCTCGGGCTCGAGCCGTCTGGGAGATTACGGCCCAGACTAATTTAAGAAAGTCGATGTGGGAGGCACGGGACAAGGCAATCAAGACCACAGGGAACCGGGATCCTATGGCTTGGGTGGATTACGGCCCTGTTTGGCTGCGGACGGACTATTGGGAGTCCCTTTGCGCGCGTTGGGCTGCTGGACCATGGCAGCAGCGGTCACAGGCGGCAATACGCAACAGAGCAACTCAACCGGAGAAGAATGTGCATACTAGTGGATCCGTATCTTATGCGACCCACAGTCAAAATTGGTAAGTATTTTATTGTTCGATTCATATTACATATGGATTATTATTGTGAGACTAACTAATTTTGTTGAATTCTAAGCATCACGACCTGGAGCGTGCCCCTACTTTCCGCGAGTTATTTGACCGGACTCATAAGCGGAAGGGGACGGATGACTATGTTACCGAGAGTGCCCGCACGATTGCTGTAAGTCAAGCTTTAAATTATGAATTCAATTATGATATTAAAGTAATTTGTTTTCAATAATTTAATTTTAAATTATTTTACAGGAGACGTACGACAGGACGATGGCGGCGCTACACAGAGGGCACTCCCCAGCCAGATTTGGATGCGGACGCTTGGGTCGAGGCAGCGGGAGTGCCGAGGAAGGGTCGAGTGTACGGCTTTGGGGACAGCCTGGATACTCATCGAGTGTTGTCCTCATATGCCAGTTCGATCGCTTCTCCGGCACACGCGAGTTCATCTTCTGCGCCGCCCGTCAGTGGTGTAGAGGACATTAGAGGCATCATTCGGGAGGAGCTACGTACAGAGCTACAGACGCAGCGGGAAGAGCTACAGACGCAGCGGGTACAGCTACAGGCGCAGCAAGTACAGATAGAGACGCAGCGGCTACAGCTACAGACGCAGTTCAGCGATATGGTTCAGCAGTTCATGTCAATAATGCAGGGAGTACGCCCCACACAGCCAGCAGCTCAGGTCAGTATTAGTATTAATTTCATATACTTAGGATTGGGCCGGCGTCCAACACGATTGGGTCGGACGTTCAATTGACGGATCTAAAAACACCCAAGTATATTTAAAGCGTCAAAACACAACCCGGGGTCCAAAATCCCAAATAGGGATCGGATCGACGTGCCGTTTTCTCCGACACGACCGGGTGGGTTAAAGTGACGTGTGGGAACTGACGGAATCCAATTTGGATCTCCGGATTGGGTCGGACGTTCAATTGACGGATCTAAAAAACACCCAAGTATATTTAAAGCGTCAAAACACAACCGGGGTCCAAAATCCCAAATAGGGATCGGATCGACGTGCCGTTTTCTCCGACACGACCGGGTGGGTTAAAGTGACGTGTGGGAACTGACGGAATCCAATTTGGATCTCCGGATTGGGTCGGACGTTCAATTGACGGATCTAAAAAACACCCAAGTATATTTAAAGCGTCAAAACACAACCCGGGGTCCAAATCCCAAATAGGGATCGGATCGACGTGCCGTTTTTCCCGACACGACCGGGTGGGTTAAAGTGACGTGTGGGAACTGACGGAATCCAATTTGGATCCCCGGATTGGGTCGGACGTTCAATTGACGGATCTAAAAAACACCCAAGTATATTTAAAGCGTCAAAACACAACCCGGGGGTCCAAAATCCCAAATAGGGATCGATCGACGTGCCGTTTTCTCCGACACGACCGGTGGGTTAAAGTGACGTGTAGAAACTGACGGAATCCAATTTGGATCTCCGGATTGGTTGGGTATTCAAAGGACGGATCTAAAAACACGGCCAAGCATATATAAATGGTCAAAACACGCAACCCGGGGTCCAAAATCCCAAATAGGGATCGGATCGGCGTGCCGTTTTCTCCGACACGACCGGGTGGGTTAAAGTGACGTGTGGGAACTGACGGAATCCAATTTGGATCCCCGGATTGGGTCGGACGTTCAATTGACGGATCTAAAAACACCCAAGTATATTAAAGCGTCAAAACACAACCCGGGGTCCAAAATCCCAAATAGGGATCGGATCGACGTGCCGTTTTCTCCGACACGACGGGTGGGTTAAAGTGACGTGTGGGAACTGACGGAATCCAATTTGGATCCCCGGATTGGGTCGGACGTTCAATTGACGGATCTAAAAACACCCAAGTATATTTAAAGCGTCAAAACACAACCCGGGGGTCCAAAATCCCAAATAGGGATCGGATCGACGTGCCGTTTTCTCCGACACGACCGGGTGGGTTAAAGTGACGTGTAGAAACTGACGGAATCCAATTTGGATCTCCGGATTGGGTGGGTATTCAAAGGACGGATCTAAAAACACCCAAGTAATATAAAATTAAAACACGCACCCGGGGGTCCAAAATCCCAAATAGGGATCGGATCGACGTGCCGTTTTCTCCGACACGACCGGGTGGGTTAAAGTGACGTGTAGAAACTGACGGAATCCAATTTGGATCCCGGATTGGTTGGGCATTCAAAGGACGGATCTAAAAACACGCCAAGCATATATAAATGGTCAAAACACGCAACCCGGGGTCCAAAATCCCAAATAGGGATCGGATCGGCGTGCCGTTTTCTCCGACACGACCGGGTGGGTTAAAGTGACGTGTGGGAACTGACGGAATCCAATTTGGATCCCCGATTGGGTCGGACGTTCAATTGACGGATCTAAAAACACCCAAGTATATTTAAGCGTCAAAACACAACCCGGGGTCCAAAATCCCAAATAGGGATCGGATCGACGTGCCGTTTTCTCCGACACGACCGGGTGGGTTAAAGTGACGTGTGGGAACTGACGGAATCCAATTTGGATCTCCGGATTGGGTTGGGTATTCAAAGGACAGATCTAAAAAACCCCAAGTATATATAAAGTTAAAACACACAACCCGGGGGTCCAAAATCCCAATAGAGATCGGATCGACGTGCCGTTTTCTCCGACACGACCAGGTGGGTTAAAGTGACGTGTAGAAACTGACGGAATCCAATTTGGATCCCCGGATTGGGTTGGGCATTCAAAGGACGGATCTAAAAACACCCAAGAAAATGATGGATCTAAAAATATTATTGTATTAAGTTAGAGAAATAATCACATGTTTTAAATTTCATTTTTGAAAATACTGTATTTCTTTTATTTATTATTAATGTTTCTCATTTTAATTTGTTTTAATATAGGATCCAGCTCCAGACGATGACGAGGCAGGGACAGCAGACGATCCAGCAGATCTATGTTGATTTTGTATTCATTATGCTATATTTTATATTATTGTATCTTATGATTTTATGTTGATTGTTAGTATTTGTTAAATTTATGAATATTGTAGCAGGTTTGACATTGTAGCAATGTATTTTATTTTATTTTTAAAAAAATATGTGTATTTTCCGACGGATTTTCCGACGGCTACGTTTCCGTCGGAAAGTATATATTACCGACGGAAAATACCGTCGGTAATGCAGTCAACAATACTGACGGATTCGCCGACGGATATAAGTCCGTCGGAACTGATAAATTACCGACGGAAATATACCGTCGGCAGGTCCGTCGGCATAATACTGACGGATTGGCCGACGAATAGTATCCGTCGGAAAATATACATTACCGACAGTTAAGGACCGTCGGTACTTCGGTCGGCAAATACTGACGCCTTTACCGACGGATTAATTTTGTCGGAGGTTTCGAACAAATGCCGACGGAATTTTCATCCGTCGGAAAGTTCTGACAATCATTTCCGACGGAAAGTTTCCGACGAGTATTGGACGGAAAGCGGTCGGAAGGTGCATTTCCGACGGAATACCGACGGATTACCGACGGATTCAGTCCGTCGGTAATCCCGCTTTTTCTTGTAGTGAACAGCGCACATGGTGTTGGCAGTCAAGTGGAACTCACACACCCTACCACTGGCCTTGTTATGCACGGTCCAGAGGTTCAGCGTGATTAAGACAGAGTGAATCTCTATATCCGTTCGGACCATATAGATCCCTAAAGGGTATCATAGGTATTAGGGTAAACCGGCTCGTCGACCATGGTGGGAATCCATGATCAGAGAATTACGGAGGCTTGTGCAAGAGTTCACAGTCCGGAAAAAGGGATATCCGACGGAGAGTTCACCACAGCCAAGTAAGTGTGTATATAAAACAGGTGCTCGACGTTCTAGAGGATTCTAGAACAGTGGAGCGTCAATATCGGTATATAAACAACGCAAGAAACGAATACAAGTCCTTTAAATAGGGCAATTAATATGCTTTATTGTAATACATTATGAGATATTTTCTGCAAGATTTCAGCCATATATGGATGGTTCATGTGTGTGCAAGTGCAAGAGAAATCAAGATAGAAATAAGTTGTGAAGATGTATTTAAAATTAATTCAATATTGCTCAATTTTTAGGTAAGGTTTTTTACTGGGGGTATAACTGTAAAAAGGCGTAAGGATTATTTAGAAAGTGACAGAAATATTTTTAGGGTTTTTCACCAAAATTCCTGTGAAGGCGACATAGGTTTGTAATTTGCTACAGGTACCAGGCAGAACGCGATAGGGCCTAAAAAGGATCGCGACATGGCTTGCAGATCGGTTCTGAAACGCGACGGCTACCTGTCGCCTTCTTGATCGCGACAGGTAGGCTGTCGCAATCGGAGCCCAGAAAGCGACATATCAAGGTGTCGCCTTCTGGTTGTCTGCGCCTGACTCTGACAGGAGTCAGACCAGACATTGGATTGCGGACAGGGATATCAATTTTTGATACAGGGTCGTTCATAAAATCATAACTAATATATATGCGATGAAAAATCATAAAATCAGTGGCAAATGAACCAGACATGCGAGAGTACTTCCAGTAAATAGAAATTAGAAAGAGAGCAGGGTTTGAACATGGTTTGAGCATGAACAATAACGAGTAATATAGAACATGACACAGAGAGCAAGTTTGATTTATTTCGAGCAACATGCTCAACAAAAATTAGGGCTTTCAGGGCAAAATTGCCTAACATGCATCAGTTCCTACAATAAAAATTTTGTGGCATGGGATGGAGTATACAAGGAGATTAAGAGTTGAGAAGAGGGTTCGGGGTCATGTAAGTTGCAGAACATGAAAAATCAAGAACTAAAGATATGCTCGATGGAAAATTATGAAACTTGAGGGTTTCGTTCCTGATAGACGAGACATCCTACAGAAAAAGTTTCATCTTTTATGCTTGTCAGAATGCCTACCTTTGACTTGATTTGTCTTCTAGGCTAGACCTTGAGAACGAGGAAGAAGCTTCAAAACTCCTTCTCCCCACGAGATCCTCTCCTCCTTGGCCTCTTCTCCAAGTGCAACAATCTTTGGCAATGAGCTAGGGTCGTCCAAGAGGGTTTAAGAGGTGTATTTATGTAAACACAAGTTCATATTCCTACTACTACTCAAATTCCTCTTAATTCCGAAATTTCCTAACTCCACCTTTCCTCTATTGCTTTCCAATCTCTAATTGGGTTAGGATAGTATCTAAATTCGTACTAGACTATAGGGTAGGTTTAGGAATCCAATTCCAACTCTAATTGCCACTTTTATTGCTTTAATAACCCCTTTCCATTTATGATATAATTAAACTCCGAATTTAGGGTATTTTCTTATTATTCTCCCTTTGTAAATTCATATTTTAACCCAATAAATTCTAGAAGATCCTTAAGCAAAGCCCATAACTCTTTTCCATTTAATGGTTTTATTTAATACTCTAGATAAATATCCATTTAGCTAGGTTTTAATTCTTTATTTAAATTTTTATTTTTCATAAAAATTCAGGTTGCTACATACTCTATTCACCCCCCCCCCCCCCCACTCTAGATAGCTTGAGCTTGCTGCTATATCAACTATCATCTCCGTAAGCGGCCAACAGTTCTTGTGTTGTGCATTGAAGGCCCAACCACTTCAACACTTGTTTGTTTCTGTGTTCATCATTTAGGCTCATTATTGCGCTTTCACTTCGTACCACCTCTGTCTATCTATAGACATTCTCTTTTAAGACACTGCATTCTTTTGTTTGTTGTATTTCCTCCTTGGGTAGAAGGAGGGACCCGTGTTTAGGTGATGTGTTCCACCTTGGGATATGGTGAAGACCTGACTGCACTGCAGTAGGTGTGGTGTCCAAACAGTGGTCAGTTTCTGTGTGGTTGTTTCCTCCATTAACGGAGAAGGCCTAAAGAGTTCATGTGTGGTTGTTAAACCTACTAGAGATGAATATCCAGAGCTATATCACTTGGTGGGGCTTCAGCTAGTTAGTGAAAACCTCAAGATGTTTGCCATTAAGGACTGGATGTAGGTGTTGAGTGGATCAACAGCGAACCAGGATAAATTGTGGTGCCTTGTGTGCATGTGTGTTCGTTCTCTTCCGTCCGTGGTTGCCTACTTTCTCAGTCCTCTCATTCAAGCTCTTTCAAACTAACGAAATTTGCTTATGCCTCTTGTTGTTTTGATATACAAAGTTTATAATTTGCTAAATCAATGATTATAGCTAAATATCACGATTAGAACCTATTCACCCTCCTCTAGGTCTCTGTAGCATGGGCAACACTAAGGTGGTGACTTGCCAAAGACTTCACTATCATAAGGTTTCGAGGACTTGCCTTTTAGTAGTTGGCAAACCACTAGGATAGTTGATGTGCCGAACTAGGAAACAACCCAACTATTCTAGGCTAAACCAATGAGGCCTTAATGGGTCCTATGTAAGGAATCGGGCTCTAATAGGTTATGACCAACTTTTTCCTCCTCACTAACCATATCAATTGTATCATAAGGAAGGTCAAACCTTCTCCAAGAACATTATTTCTTATTCCATGTCAAAATTCCAATTCAAAAATTTTAGGTAGAAAACATAAATAACCTAAGAGTTTTATTCACATCAACTTAATAGGAAGAAGAATTCAAATCTTATTATGATTTAAAATCTGATTTCAGATCTAAATATGACAATATTTGAAATCTTCTTCCTAACATATTGTATGAAGAGGCGAAGAAGAGGAGTCGTGCAAGTAGTCTAAGCCCTCATTCTTGCTGGGAGAAAATTACTTGCCCACCAAAGGTATTATCAATTGAGAGAAACATTTTTTACCTGTGCAATAGGAAGATAGTTATCCGAGCACGTCACCTGGTTAGTCGAAAACCTGAGCCCCACACATCAAGTGACACGCCAAATAACACTTTATATGTTTCACGGATAGAAAGTGCTTCTCATCAATTGAAGATGGTGAATAGAAAATAGTGTAGTTAAACTATGAGCTAATCAAAATTGTTGTAAACCATACTTGGCAGTTTTATCTGTTCTATGTTGAGAGAATATTTGGGTGTGCATTAAGGTGGTACACTCACTAAGGGTGTGTCACTTGTCTCTAAAATTTAAGAAAATAGAGTTGAAAAAGATATTAAAATCTTTCAAGGATAAATAATCACATCGTTAGCAGATGTGTCTAATTTAATATTCATCTTTTGTGTACATTAAATATTTCTCTATATTAATATTTGAAGGTATTCTGAGCTCCCAATATTTGGGGATAAACAAGGGACAAATTTTGTAACAGTTGGGACATCTATGTCATAACCCGAGTTAAATTGTTGCCTTCTCTACTGAGTATTTTTTTCATTTGTTTTATTTATTGCCTGTTTTGCAAAATTCCTGTCTCTTCAACTACTTGAAGGTGTAGAGGTGAGTTCATGTAACTAATGTAGTTGGAAGCTACCATGAATGCGGAAGCATGATGTTTGCTGCGATTTTGGGGATTACAGCAAATGCCATGACAACTGTATTAGTCCACCTCCTAATGATGTGAAATGTGGAATCCATATCAGATGTGGTCCCCACATCATCCTTTTTGTCTCATACATCGAGCAGCGAGGATGTCAACCAATTGGAGGATTTTGTAGCTGATAACGTTGCTTTCTGCAATTCTGGACTTGTAACAGCTTGTATTGTGAGATAGATTTGAAGAGAAATATTTGTTATCTTTGTATAAGTATATTTATTATTTGATGAGTATGTCCGTTTAATAAAACCTCTCGACAATATTTCTCATATTGCAAAGTAAATCCTATTTCATATTAGCGGTGGGATTCGAGAGACAAGAGAACCTCATTAAGAGTTTAAAATTTTATTGATCCGACATAATTTCTAATTCGAATTTTTTTTACCAGACACAAATTACACACTAATATCACACAGAATATATTATGGGGTAACTCTTAGCCTCATTTTGGTAACATGTTAACTCAAAGTTAATTCAGAGTTAACTCAAAATGTAGTTTGGTAATAAAAATTTTTTTAACTCAATGAGTTAGATTAAAAGTGGGTCAGAGATGAGTTAACTCACAATTTTCCAACCCACCTCTAGAATATATTGGAGTTAATTCAAGTGGATTAACTACCTTTTTCTCTTGGCGTTACACAACATTAATTGTTACTTTCTCTTTTCTCAACACAATACTAATTGTTACTTTTTTTTTTCAAGTCACTTTTGATATGAAAGTGAGTTAACTCACTTTATCTTATGAAAGCAATCGCAAGAAAAGTGGGTTAACTCACTGTAGTTAAATTGGGTTAACACATAAGAATAAATTAAAAAAATGAGTTAACCATATATAACTTTAGTCATGGTTAGAGTTAACTCTAACCCCAACTCATTGTCAAACTGAGACTTAGGATCCCTTGACGAGCTTTTCCCGCCGAGTGGTGTGACCCAAAGTCCCATTGGGCATTGGGTCTGCTCCCCTTGCCGCTTTTAATAGGCCGACCTGACAGGGGATGATGCGTGTTTTCTGCCGAGCGCCGTACTGCTAACAATCCACTCACCGTGGAAGAGTTTTTTTTTTTTTGGTCACTGAGAAAAATTCAGCGCCACCCCAGATTCGATCCCGAATGGAAGCGCCCCATCCCACCCCTAGATCCATCCCGTCACAGACGCGGGGGGGGGGGGGGGATCCAACTCATAGTGAGTGGGGTCCTAGGACCCCACTCACTTGAAAATTCTCTATTAAGGAGATCAATTTTTATCATAGAGAATCCCACTGAATTAAAAATATAATGTATGGATGCACTATTAATGACCCCACTGAATAAAGATCTTGTATCCGCCGCTGGAGGGCGCACCGTGGAAGAGATGGTGGCTCGGTTTGGGTCCCTGGTGACGGTGAGGAGTGGCGTCTGCACTGGCCGGCAGAAGTTAGCTGAGCCCCGCTTGGTTCGCAGGCAGGCCCCTAAGCGTCGACGGACACGTCCTAAGCCGACCGACGGGCTCTATCTATGCGTGTGGTCCGAGCCTCCACAACAACCGGGGACACCACATTGCTCCGCCCTAATTTCTTGGTAGGTCGCTCTCATCTAACTAGTTTATTCTTATTTATTGGACTGCTCCTCTTTTGTGAAACGAGTACGGACGCTTTCAAAGCGTCGTCCTACTCCTAGGTGGGTTTCGTGACTTTTTCCCTGTTCCATTTCTTCCACGCGGGCACCGGAGAGGTTGAGTCCATAAAACTCAAACTTTACGTAGAGTTAAAGCATAGTGATTGACAACTACGAGCCTGGCGTCGCACCTCACCTCGAGCATGCAGTGGTCTAATAAAAACTGTGGCAACCATAAAGCTCATTCGTCACAGTAATCTAGTTTCAGAAGAGTAAATCTTCTGAGAAACCAGGGTGTCTGCCAACATCCCTGCGAATTTGACAAGTTCCATGTGGAGGGATGACTTATTCACATCACTTAAGCAATTTATCAGTTTCCTACTTTCTTTTTTCTGGTTGGAGAAGGGGGAAGGGAGGGGGCGGAGAATACAATATGAGAATATCTAATGTATTTTAAAAATACATTTCTGTTACATTTTGTGTCGCTTTCATTAACTAAAATATATGTATCTATCTGATAAAGTAAATATATATATATATATATATTACACGTTGCAGGCAGATTAAATAACACTTTATTGACATAATAAGCCCTCGTGGACGACCCCGTGCGAAGGTGTTCGTCAGGTACGCGGCCACACACCAGACCCCCGCGTCCCCCCCCCCCCCCCCCCCGCCCCCGCGCCGCTTGCTATAATGCCAAACGCGTATAATTTACCGTGAGCACCCCTCCGAGGCCACACGGACGCGCAATTCGACGCCACGAAACGAGAGTGTTCTCGTCATTTCATGCCCAACGAGCTGCCCCTGGGCGGCCCAGTAAGAGCCGTAACCACTCCACCTCATCCTTTGACACTGTCAGCGGGCAAAAACTAGCGAAGCATGAATGGAATCCCATCCCCGACGGAGGGAAGGAGGAAGAAGAAGAAAGCCATGTTTGTGCGGAGATCGCCGCGGCTCCATTAGCCCCATCTGCTCCCTCTTCTTCCCTTTTCTTCATCTGTGCCTCTCTTTTGCTCTCTTGAATTGGCCTGGTAGTGGTGGCAGCGAGCTCTTCCAGCCTCATCCATGGCGTCAGCCGGGGTGTGGCTCCTGCTGCTCATTTCCGCGATGTTATCGTCGTGCTTCTCTGGTACCTTCGCGACGGCCGCGGCTTCCCTCGCTGTCGGCGTCGTCTTCACCGCAGCGGAGGCGCTCCTCCAATCCAGCTCCCCCTTCCCGCAACATAGAGACCTTCTTCCCCTCTAACGCTGTTCCGGCGTTCACCAATCCGCCGCCGCCCCCTCCTCCCCCCGCTTCGCTCGCCCTTTCCCGGGCTCGCCCCCTCGTCGAGGAGGTCTTCCAGGGTGACCGTCGCCAGAGCTGTGGCCGCCACCGCCGCCAGCACCTTCGTCGTGTCCGGCCTGCTGTTTCTTCGCCCTCCACTGGTTCGCGTTCAAGCAGCGTAAGGTCGAGAGCTACCAGCAGGGCGGGCAGAACAAGTTCCAGGGCGATCGCAACGGCGGCGGCGTCCGGGGAGAGACGACGGCGGTGGGGAACCCCTATGGGGCGGCCCGCGTCAACGGGATGCTCAAGGCGGTCGTGGTGGACGAAGATGGGCTCGACGTTCTCTATTGGCGGAAGCTGGACGAAGGCACCCGGAAGCGCTGCGTCCACTGCTGCAGGTGTTTGCCGCCAATGGAGAGGACGGCGGGCGGAGCCGAGGTTGGGACAGCGGCCGTCGGGAGGAGGCATCTGGGCGGAGGTCGCGTCACCAGCGGGAAGACAAGCGTCGAGTCCAGGAGACCCCCTTGCTGCCGGCGGATTCGCTCAGCTCGTCAGATCGGATAAAGCTGGTTCTTTCGACGGACTCGGAGCGTTCGTCGATGTCTGTTGGTGCCGCCCCCATGAAGGCGGCAGCAGAAGCGGTTGCTTCAGGGTCGACAAAGATGGCGCCGCCATCGCCCCTTCTGCCATTGCCGCCGGGAAGGAAGGGAGCGGTATCCAAATCCACGTCTCCCGCCTCGTCTTCATCCTCGTTAGCTCCGCCAACAGCGGCCCCGCAGCCTCCGTCGCCTAAGCGTCTGAGTGCCGACGCAGCACCGCCGCCGCCGCCGCCGCCGCCGCCTCGTCCACCGCCTCAGCCACCAGGCGTGCCACCGCCACCAGCCGCTAAGGAGAGCTTGGTGGGGCCGGTACCTCCCGCGCCACCGCCGCCCCGGCCTCCTCCGGTGGGAAACAAGATCCCTGGCCCACCTGCACCACCGCCGCCGGGGGGTGGAAGACCAGGTCCTCCGCCAGTTAGACCGCCAACCGCGCCGAGATCTAGCAGCAGGACAACGGCGGCGGAGGGATCAGAAGAGGAGAACGCGAAGGCGCCAACCAAGCTGAAGCCGCTGCATTGGGATAAGATGACGACGGCCCACGCGCAGCACTCCATGGTGTGGGACAAGATCTCCGATGGTTCCTTTAGGTATCTTTTTCACGAAAATTTGCTAAAATTTTACTATTGATCGGATGCCTGGGGAAGAAGGCCTCTAATCTATGGCTGGCTAATCTTTGAAACTTCAAAATTCTGTAGATTCGATGATGATCTCATGGAAGCCCTCTTCGGCTACGTCGCCACCAATAGGAAATCTCCCAAAAAAGGCTCTCCCTCGTCCAACCCCTTCGACTCTGTCGCTGCCGGCGGCCCTCCGGGGCAGATCTGCCTGCTCGACCCCCGCAAGTCGCAGAACACTGCCATCGTCCTCAAGTCGCTAGCCGTGACCAGGCAGGAGATCCTCGACACCCTAATGGAGGGCCGCGGCCTGAGTGCGGACACCCTCGAGAAGCTCTCCAAGCTGGCCCCGTCCAAGGAGGAGGAGGAGACCTTCCTCGGTTTCTCGGGCAACCCCTCCTCCCTCGCCGATGCCGAGTCGTTCCTCTTCCACCTTCTCCGCGCCATTCCCTCGGCCTTCGCCCGCGTCGACGCCATGCTTTTCAAGGCCAACTACGAGCCGGAGGTTGTCCACCTCAGGGAGTCTCTGCAGGGGCTGGAGGCCGCCTGCAAGGAGCTGCGGAAACAGGGGCTGTTCTGGAAGATGCTGGAGGCCGTCCTCAAGGCTGGCAACCGGATGAACGCCGGCACGTCGAGGGGCAATGCCCAGGCCTTCAACTTGTCCTCCCTCCGCAAGCTCTCCGACGTGAAGAGCACCGACGGTAAGACGACGCTGCTCCACTTCGTGGTAGAGTCGGTGGTGCGCAACGAGGGCAAGCGCTGCGTGGTCAACCGAAATTACAGCTTTGGCCGCTCCCCCAGCCGCTCCGCCGCCGGCTCCTCCTCCCCCGCCCTCGGCGCGCCGACGAGGGAGGAGAAGGTGATGGAGTACATGACCCTGGGGCTGCCCGTCGTCGGCGGGTTGAGCATTGAGTTCGCCAATGTGAAGAAGGCGTCGGCCGTCGACTACGACGCCCTCGTGGGCACCTGCTCCGCACTGGGCGCGCGGATGGTCGCCGCCCGGAAGCTGCTGGCAACTTGCGGCGGCGGGGGCGGCGCGTTCGTGAGCGAGATGAGCGGGTTCCTGGAGAGGGCGGAGGAGGAGCTGAAGGTGCTAAGGGAGGAGCAGGCGAGGGTCGTGGAGCTGGTGAAGAAGACGACGGAGTACTACATGGTGGGCGCCAACCAGGACAAGTCGGTGCCGCCGCTGCAGCTGTTCATCATAGTGAAGGACTTCCTGGGAATGGTCGACCAGGCCTGCGTGGACATCGCCCGGAACCTGCAGCAGCAGAAGAGGAAGGCAGCGTCGGCGAGCGACTCATCGGTAGCGCCCCAGAAGCGGGCCGTCACGAGGTTTCCCAACCTGCCGGCACATTTCATGTCTGATAACGGGAAGTCGTCGTCGTCGTCACGGGGAGGCAGCAGCAACAGCAACAGCGACTCGGGGGACGAGTTCTGAGCAGGGAAGTCCAACTGTTCGATCGTCTCCATTGCCGTGTGTACAGTCGATATTAGATAGATAGATAGGAAGTAGGAAGGAAGCAAACTGAACAGGAAGAGCCGGGGGAAGAAATTGGTTGTTGTTTGTATATCATCAGATTCGTTGTCAATATTTTCTTTTTTTTTTTTTCAGTGGATAGTAACAATTGGGGATTTTATTCATGGTAGACAAGTTTTCGCCTCATGGGAGTATGCCATGGAATGTCTTGGAGAAAACAACACCTATTCTTGTCTTCAAGGTGCAACTCTTCCGAAGAAATCAAGGTATTTTTATATGAGAAAGGCTTTGTGCACTTTTCGAA